>CAUYSK010046998.1:0-23572 GCA_963575035.1 Avahi laniger
TAACTGTCCAATTAATTTCTTTCTATTTTTGGTAGAGACGGGGTCTCGCTCTTGCTCAGGCTGGTCTCGAACTCCTGAGCTCAAACAATCCGCCTGTCTCGGCCTCCCAGAGAGCTAGGATTACAGGCGTGAGCCACCGCGCCCGGCCTTATATACCACATTTTATTAATCCACTCATGTATTGCTGGGCACTTAGGTTGTTTTCACATCTTTGTGGTTGTGAATTGTGCTGCCATAAACATTTCAGTGCAAGTGTATTTTTTATAAATTTTTTTTTCCTTTGGATAAATACTCAGTAGTGGGATTGCTGGATCAAATGGTAGTTCTACTTTTAGTTCTTTGAGGTATCTCCATACTACTTTCCCTAGAGATTGTACTAGTTTGCAGTCCCATCAACAGTATGTAAGTGTTCCTATCTCTCCATGTCCATGCCAGCATCTTTTGTTTTGGGACTTTTTGATAAAAAAGCCATTCTCACTGGACTTAGGTGATATTTCATTGTGGTTTTGATTTGCATCTCCCTGATGATTTAGAGACATTGAGCATTTTTTCATATGTTTATTGGCTATTAGTCTATCTTCTTTTGAAAAGCTTCTGTTTATGTATTTTGCCCACTTTTTAATGGGGTTGTTTGATATTTTCTTGCTGGTTTGCTTCAGTTCTTTGTAGATTCTGGTTATTAGCCTTATATGATATATAGCATGCAAATATTTTCTCCCATTCTGAAGGTTGTCTGTTTGCTCTCATGATAGTTTCCTTGGCTGTGCAGAAGATTTTTAATTTAATCAGGCCTCATTTATTTATTTTTGCTGTTGCTGTGATTGCCTTTGGAGCCTATTTCATAAATTCTTTGCCTAGACCAATGTCCATAAGAGTTTTTCCAACCTCTTCTAGAATTCTTATAGTTTCATCCTTTATGTGTAAATCTGTTATCCATCATGAATTTATTTTTGTGAGTGGTAAGAGGTGTGGATCTTTTTCAGTTTTCTACATGTGGCTATCCAATTTTCCCAGCACTATTTATTGAATAGGAATTTTTTACTGCAGTGTATATTTTCATCTGCTTTGTCAAATTCAGATGGCAATGTGAAGCTGGTTTTATATCTGGGTTCTCTGTTCTGATCCATTGGTTTCTCTTCTTGTGCTAGCATCATGCTGTTTTGGTTATGATAGCCTTGTAGTATAACTTGAAGTCTGGTAAGGAGATTTTTTTTTTGCTTAGGTTTGTTTGCTTTGTCTATTTGGGGTCTTTTCTGGCTCCATAGAAATCATAGAATTATTTTTTCTAGATCTTTAAAAAATGACATTGGCATTTTAATGGGGATTGCATTGAATCTGTAAATTACTTTGGATAGTATAGACATCTTAACAATGTTGTTAGGTAGGGATGAGGGTATGCAGGTGATAGGGCAGGCAATTAGACTTGCAGGTGGCAGGGCAGGGAATAGAGAGATGTGGTCAAGGGCCAAAGGTCAGGACCAATAAAAATAGAGAAAAGAAACCACAACAGCAAGAACTTGAGGTTAAGGACTTTTCCCGATTTTTCCTGGGAGTATACGCAAAAGCTAGAAGCTTATGACCAAAGTTAAACTTTCCCTTATTAACATAGTAAAATTCATACCTACTATTGCCATGACAGTTCCAGAGCCAGCAACACAAGGACAGAAAATTGGAGGGTACATGATTCCAGGAATCTCCACCCACTTTCCCAAAAAGACACGAATATTCCACCCCCAGGTTAACATATCATTAAGGATTAGCATAAAGGACAGACCCTAACCCTGGAATGACAGCGTTCCTTATTGGAGCAATCCATTCTCTACTGACTTTGAGAGTGTACTATACTCTGTCTTTAAACTCCTGGTCGTCTCCACTCATGGGGACAGAACTGTTCCTCTCTGTGGAACTTACTTTTACTTTACATTAAAAGCTGCTTGTGTAAATGTGCTTTGTGTCTGTCATCACTCTGTTGCCTCAGCCCTGCTTGCAATTCTTTGAAGCAAGGAGCCAAGGAACCAGGACAACATCTCTCTTTCACCTTCTCGGTTAAATATATTCCTAGGTAGTTTATTTTCTTTGTTGCTATTGTGAAAGATATTGAGTCTTTGGTTTGATTCTCAACTTGACTGTTGTTGGTATGTAGGAATGCTACTGATGTGTGTATGTTGATTTTGTAATCTGAGACTTTGCTAAATATATTTATCAATTCCAATAGTCTCTTAGCAGAATCTTCAGGGTTTTGTGGATAGAAGATCATATCATCAGCAAAGAGCAACAGTTTGACCTCTTTTTTCCCCATTTGGATACTGTTAATTATCTTCTCTTGCCTGATTGCTCTGGCTAGGACTTCCAGCACTATGTTGAACAGAAATGGTGAAAGTGGGCAACCTTGTCTGGTTCCAGTTGTAAGTGGGAATGCTTTCAATTTTTCCCCATTCAGTATGATGTTGGCTGTGGGTTTGTCATGTATAGCCTTTATAATATTGAGGTATATTCCATATTTTGCTATGCCTAAGGGTTCTGAATTTTGTCAAATGCTTTTTCTGTGTCTATTGAGAGGATCATATGGTCTTTGTTTTTGCTTCTATATATGTGGTGAATCACATTTATAGATTTGCATATGTTAAACCATCCTTGCATCTCTGGGATGAAGCCTACTTGATCATCGTGGATTATTATTTTTTCTTTTTTGATGTGCAGCTGAATTCAGTTTGCTAGGATTTTATTGAGAATTTTTGCATCTATTAAGAACTTATTATATGCTAAGTACTTATTATATGCTACACCTTTGAGCAAAACACAGTACCTGATATCATCCTAAGTTTAATTGACTTGGATAAATATTTCATACATTATAAAAACTAATCAGTGTTTGTTGCTGTCTGAAATGGGAGGTATTTCTATCTTTTGAGTAGAGAGGAATAGAGCAGAGACCAAACCTTAAAAATTAATTGCATTTGAGTTAGTCACTGGATATCCATTTTTATTGACCTAATTGTCTTATAGATGTGCAGTTATTTAGTATGCTAGGCAATTTGTATTTCTGCAGTATTATCCTCTTCATGCATCATTATCACCCTGTATATTCAAGGTATTGAAACTGTTTCATAAACAGTATTAATTTCAATTAATTTAGGAGATTTAAATAATATTCCCTTGTTAAATATACTCTTTGATATGCCTCCCATGTTTATGCAGTGTCAGAAGCTGTTGAGGCTGATAAAAACAAACATATTTGGTTAAAGGGCCTTCTTATATATTAATTTGATTTTTAAAATTACTTGTGCATTTATATTTTATAAATGGTTTTGGTTATGAAAAACACTTTATTAGGCTAATTCAGAGCTTTGAGGCTGAAGTCCAGCCCCTTGGCTTGGTTTCGTCTGAAGAACATTAAAATAATAGAACATTTTCTGTCTTGGCAAGAATCATCGTGTTGAAATTTTATACAGAGGATTTAAATTTGTCCATGAGACTATAAACTTCTTGAAGGCAAGGACTCATCTATGTGTCTCGATGCATAGTTGATGTTCTTTAAACGTTTGCTGATTTAAGTTGAACTGAGATGCATAACACAACAGAATTTGAAACTCAGTCTCTCAGGTTTTCTTTATTTAATAGACATAGGACTACCCTGGCCAACCATCCTTTCTTCTTCATTTAAAAAATTTCATTTTATTATGTTCATCTTTGATGTGGAACATTTTTATGGCTCCTGCTGTGACTCATTTTGGTGTCGAGTTAACTGCTTCCTTGGAGCCCATCCCTTCCTTGTAAGCTGTGGTATTCAGGCTCCCCAAAGGCAGCTTGCCTACGGGTAGAGATCACAACAAAACGTCCAGCTTCTATTTCAACTTCTAGGTAAAAACAGAGAACCAAAATTAAAAACCATATATCATGTAAGTCACCTGAAAAAAAAAAAAAAGAACGAAAACCCAGGGGCATTTGTATATTCCTATTAACTATTGACCAGCAAAAGGGAGTTATCTTTTCTGCAGAGATAAAAAGGTGACTCAAGACAATCTAACCAAGTTAAAAAAAGTTCTGAAGTTTTACTGTGGAGTCCAGTAAAACTGGCATTTAACTTCAGGAACTACTCCCCTATATAATGTATTCATCACAACCAAACACAAATTAATTAACATATATGTCCTAAATTTATAAGTGCAATATTAATATAAATAGGGAAAAAGGCAAGTGGGAATAGTTGAGAATTCTCCACACATCCCTCATTTACCACCAAGGGATTTGTTCCTTTGCGCCTTCTGTTAGTGTAACTTAGATTTTTCTCAAACTTCAGTGTGCTCACGAATTATTATTGTTTATCCAAAACACATATTTTCTGTCTTATGGGGGATTTAAGAGATCTCAAAGGGACATATTAACTACCTTTGGAAACTCACCTCTAACCATACTTCTATACATATATTACACAAGAAAACTAATCAAGACCAAGAGTCAAATTCCTGGAGAGACCTTTAACCCTTCTCTGTGTAAATTTTTTACTTGTGAATAAAAAGCCGAGTCCCTGGCCACATCATCCTGTACTTTGGGCATAAGGAAGCTTAAGCACAAGTTGCCATTATTGTGCTCATGGTGACCTCTCGAGGCATGTCAGCAGGGCTGTCGTGTCTGTGAGATGTCATCAGACATCATTTAGGATGGGCTTCCAGTCTGGCTTCGTACAGAGATGCCATGGGATACCTCAGAAACTTCCTGAGTGGCTAGCATAACTCTGAGGCTTTGGATCTTGGTTAAATACAAGCAAATTTTAACAGCAACCTGGTAGAGGGTAAAATGCCAATCCTACCAAACTTCTGTTCCAGGCAGGGGGCTGTCCTGCCACTCTCAGAACTGGCTGTCATCTGCTGCTCTCTTGTCACACTGACACAGCCCCCTGGCTGGGCTGATTGGTCGCTGGCAATAACTGATATGGAATACTGATTTGTCTCTGGCAGTTCCTTCCACTCCAAAGAGGCTGCTTTCTACCCCTCTTCTTGCCTTCCCAAGCCGAGCCTGGTGCCCACCTTTCCTCAACCGTGCCACCCCTGCACCCCCGGCGGGGAGGACCAGTCCTGGCGTGATGCTCTGAGGAGGTGGTGAAATCCACCAGGCTGCTGTCACTCCAGCTCGCTCTCGGGAGAGTCCTGTTCCAGACTTCTCAGGGTTTTTACAGCACAAACAACTGCATGCGGCCCGAGGGGAGGCTGAAAAGGACTTGTGTGTGGTGGTTTTACTGCCTCTCGTCACTTTTGTTGGCCTCCTCCTGACTCCTGGAGGTTCAGGCTGGATTTCTTTCTGCCGGAAGACACTGAGGAAAGATCCCTTCTCCTTCTGTTGACTCTTTCTATTTTTATGGTAAGTGCTTACATTGAATGAGCTGCTCGCTGCTGCAGTGAACTGAACCGGCTTGCTCTGCTCGCTGTCTTCCCAGCTAAGCTTAGTGACCTTCCTTCTGCATTTCTTCTGTTTTCATGGAACCTTGTCTGGGGCGATCCAGCGAACTAGAATGCCAGGGTCCATTTGCCTGGATTGTTTGTCTTTTTATCTTTTTTTCCCATAAACGTGAGCTCTTCGGCTGTGATGGAAATATAAGTGCTCTCTCTCTTTGTCCTTGAAGCAGCAGCCAGGGAAATGTGTTCGTGATGGTAAACTGCAGCAGTGTGCAGGGAATCTGTGGAGGATGACTGACAAATTTGGGCAGGATGAACCCTCAGCATGCTGAGGGCACCCTCTCAGAATCGGAAGGGCTGGGGGTGATCTGCCCACATACCAAACTATCCCATCGTTCTGGGTGAAGATGAGCACACACGTGTGAGTTATGTGGAGTCTGCTGTGGGCAGCTTTGCTTTACGCACCTGCCTGTGGGTCCAGAATGACCCTATATCTTGTGGGGTTTATAACTTGGGCAGGAACATTCTCGGCAGGAGGAATCCTGCGCTGGCAGATGGAGTAGACTGCATGACCTCATTGCTTCTTTCCCTCCTGACTCTCAGGGTACCCAGTTCTGCAAACCATATCTTGCAGCCTCTTCAGAGGGTGTTAGGGCAGTGATGAGAGGAACATTTCTGAGTTGACAACATAGTTTTGTCCTCTTGCCGGTAGATAAAATGCTTTGAGGTTGTTGGAATGGTTAGACTTTTCTAAGAGAAAATAAGCAGGTTTCTGATGGAGAATATGCATGTGGCAGGTTGTTTATTCCATGGCATTACTCTTAGAATAGTGCTCTAATTTTTCACCTGTTCTCTTGAGGTTTGCTGCGAAGAGCATCACAACTTCAAGTCTGTGACTGGCTGCTGCTTGACACCCAAAGGAAACCAAGAACATTTTGGTAGTTTCACCTTGTTGAACCTGTGCATTGCAGGAGTCTTTCCTTACAGGGGGATTTTGTTGTTGTTGTTGTTGTTAGCAGGTGTGTTGAATTATTTTAATCAAATCAGCATTCCAAAGAATAAGCTTCGCAGTTGTAATTCTGTGTAGTTCTTTTGAAGTCTTGGACTGGAGATGGCTTATCTTACTTGATACTGTGTGGGTTTCCCAATTACGGTCTATGTCACTCTAGGGAGGGTTGCCATCAATGTAATTCAGTCTCTGATTCATAACCACTATACTAATACAATGTGATTTTTTGCGGTAAATGAAGGGGAAAATATAGGATAAAATTGCTGGCCTCTCCCTGTGCTGATTGGGAGTTTAGAATGTAAAGTTCCTTAACTGTCTTGCTCATTTTCACCACTTTTATTTCCACTGTTCATGTGGATTTTTCTTAAAATAGTGGTGATGACATCAGGCATATGCTTTCATCCTGTTCCTTGGGTCCAAAGTAGATGCATTTGGTATTTTTGTTGTTTTTTTTGCTGAAGGGTTCCTTGCATATATGAAGGCATACATTTACAGAAAGAGTAAGAATTTGTAGTTGTTTACATGATACTCCAGTTCAAGAGTAAAGCCAGCACATAGGTTAATAGTGCAAAAAAAAATTTTTTTTGAATACTGTAGTCTCTGAATCCTTAAATAATGTTTGAAATATTTTCAGCATTGTTTGGATTAGCTGTTCTAATATCCACTCTTTCCTACACTTGATTGTGGTTTGTAGCAATACTGTATTTGATCGGCAGACTTCTCTGCATCCTCTAATGTTCTTTAATGTTCTGCTGTTTACTTTCATCCTTAATGATGTTTTCTTACTTAGCTTAATCTTTTTTTTTTAACTGAAAGGGTTTTATATGGTGCATGGCAACTCAACTGGAGATATTCATCAAGATGGAAAGAGTTAGAATCCGCTCGGGAGTCATGGAAATAGACTCAGTATTTCACACTGCAGACAATTTCAGATGCATTTAGAAAAGATTTCATTTTAATTAGTAGCAACTTTAGCTTACAGAGAAAAAAATTCCTTAGGCTTCCTTTATTTTGCTAAGCAAATTATTTACCTATGTGATCAGAATTGTATGTGTGTGTGTGCATTACACACAGATGCATACACATACAAGCATATACACAAATGTACTGTTTATTTAATTGTGACTAATATGTATGCATATTTTGAATAGGTATAACATGCTTATTTAGAGAATAGAAGGAAATTTCCTGAGATATTGCTGTAGTTAGCTTTTCTTTTCTTTTCTTTTTTTTTTTTTTTGGGTAAGGATTTCCCCACTTCCTATAGCCTACCTTCAGATAATGCCTTTGGGAATTTCTTTGAATTGGGAGAGTGCATTCTTCAGTGGTTCCTTGTCTCACAGCATGGTGTCATGTTAATTCCTTTGCAGGATCTCTAAAGGCAGCACAGAAAACTACTGCAGGAAAAATTGACAAAAGCTGTGCTGAGTGCAGCCTGTAGCCTCTTGGTGTGATGAAGTCACTGCAACATTTTATTCGTGTGTGTTTATTTTGCTGCTGTGCCTTGCAACTGATTTTGCTTGCAGCCCTAGCAAGTTGAAGTTGTTTAATATGGGTCTAGAAACACCTAGATTGGTGTAGATGCAGTTATTCATTTTTCACACTCTTTAATTACAGCTATCATCAAAACAGTACTTTTACTGTTTCTTTTGGTGGTGTTTTAATTTGAAAACTGCAGCTCAAACTATGAATCAAGTCTCCAATTTTTATCCCCTTACCTCTCCTTTCTCTGTTCCTTGTCTCTATTGCATGTTTATGTATGCAAACATGCATATATGTACACAGACAAACTCAGAGAGTGAAAAAGGTATGAAGATTAATGAGTTGGTTACAGTTTCTCTTTTAGTAACCAAACTCCAAATATTCAACTTTTAGTCATGTAACTGAGAGAAGATATTGCCCCCATTAATACAAACATAACTTCATGCTTCTGCAGGCATTCTTGTCATTGAAACTATTTTCCATAGTTGATTACTAGGACCAGAAATAGATTCTGTTTTGCATTTTAATTAATGACATTCTGAATCCGTCTAGGTTGGACTGCCCTCAAATCTTGACATGTTTACTGCCTGGAAGGTTTTTGTGTTAAGAGGGGGAGTTTATGAGTGTTACAAAGTAAAATCATTTGATTATGTGATACGGCCTTCCTTTGGGAACTGAATGAATCCTATCACTAGGATGTTGGCTGAATTTTTCTGTTGCTTTTTCCAATATAAATCAGTATAATTCCTTTCACCGTCTCTCCATGAGACCCTTTTACAGAGTAAAAAGAGTCATGTGCAATTCCCACATAAAGTTTCTTAGAGGGAGGACCATTCTTCAGCAGAGATTCAAAACCACTTCCAACACCAGCTATGGTGATCTACTTTGAAAGGAACTCACTATTCAATTGGCAACTCGGACAGATTGTGTAAAATAGGAGAAATGCTTCATGAGCTGTGTTGAAAACTGCATTTTTGATCTGTGCCTCCCTACTGAATTCATTTAGGACTATAGTCACTAGATTAGTTTCACAGGAAAAAAAAAAATCCATGTCCTCAGTAGCAAAATAATCTATCCAGACTGTCATAAATGTTTATGTTGCAAGTTATACCTCTTGGGTGGTAGAGGGAGACGGCAGATTTCTGGAGGGGAGCCAAATCACAGCCCCAAAATAATGCAAGATGAAAGGGGAAAATTCTTCCCAAATTTAGCATTTAATTCTCCAGGCAGGCTGTTCGCTCTTAAGTCTGAAGAGCCAAAAAGTTGACACATAATGACAGTTTTTGTGGGCTTTTTCTCTAATAGAAATCTTTGACCCTTAGTCATCTGCTGACTGACCTTTTGGCTTGTGTGAGCCAGCAGCCATTCTTACAGAAAGCAGACATATTGTAATACGGTAGGAATTCACGTACTTACATTTTTCCTATTGGTCCCCCACTGGGGACCTCCTGTGAGTGTCAGAGAGGGAATGAGTGTCTGGAGACCATCGGAGATCACAGCCAGTTGCAGAGAGACATCTTCAGGACCCCTAGGTTCCAGTCAGCCCCACCACTAACTGGCTGCATGACTCGAATTCTGTCATGGCTACATTATGCTTGGGCCAGATCATTTAAGAGGGCTCTAAGCCAGCCATTAAAGATTGTGAAATGTTATTTTACCTCTATTTGTGACTAGGTAGATAGTCATTTCTAAGGCAATTGCCTATATTGGACTTTTCGGGAGGGGGTGGGCTGCACCTTTCTTTGACCCTACAAAGCCTCTGGAACTATGACAGTGACGTGAGCGTCAGAGTTACTCAGAAAAGTGTGAAAATGGTGACCCTTTGTGAACAGGGCTCACATGTATATGATGACTACCTGTGTACCCTGGGACATTTTGAAAAGCCTCTTGCTATCAAAAGGGACCTTGAGGAGTATCTTACCTGTCCTCTCTGTCCATAGACAGAAGTACTGCAGCTTCCCCTACACAGCACCTGGGCAAGATGACTGCAGGGCAAGGTACATGTCATTTACTCAGAACCCTGCTCCCTTCCCAGAGCGAGGCCCCTTCACCTGTACACAGCTGACACTCACTGTCATCAATTGCTCACGAAACTGCTTTGTGGCATCTCTCTCACCGGTGTCCATTCTTTCTGGGTTCATTTCATGCAGATTGCGTGGCTGTGCCAGTCAGAGTGAGTCACATCAAACAAATGTTTATGGTAATTTGTTTATGCTTGTGTGGAAATGCATTTTTTTAATGTTGAAATTCTGCTTTTTCTATGAACATTTAAAGAACTTTGCAAACACTATGGTCAGTTTTTTCCCCTGTGTTTAAACTATTTTAATGATTATTTATTTCTGTTTTGTAGAGAAGGGATGTTGATGGATTGACTCCATCATGCATCCATTCATTGACCTAGTACTTACTGAGCACCTGTTGCTTCCCCCCTAATGCTAAGCACTGGGGATCCAGTGGTGAAACAGCCCGATGTGGCCATTGCTCTAGAGCAGCTCAGAGTCTTCTTATGCATCACGGTGTTTATCGTCTTTTGATTCTCTGCTTACTCTTTCACACAGCTTCTCAAAGAATCCAGTTGAAAACAGTTTGCTTGGGAGGTTTTTGCCTGTGGGTATTCCACTGAGAAATTCTTTTCATAAAAAGGCACCTTTGCTGTCATTGTAACACATACCTTCCAGTTTTCCAAAACATTATTTTTAGCTTCTGATTTTGTGACCTGCCTGAACAAAAGAGATTAATTAGCTAAACTTGTTTGTACTTCTGTTGTGATTCATGAAATGACAATTCTGTTCTTTGAATCTTTCCCTAGAATCTTAATTTGACTGTTTGGATAACATGGTGTCCATGGACCTAATTGCAGATTAAAGACCAAACTCCTTGGCCTGACATACCAGGCCCACCATAATGTATTGCTCCCTTGTTGTTCTGTCTCTTGTTCTAAATTTCTGAATCTTCTGGAATGCTCCAGAAGTAACAAAACTATTTGCAGTGCTCAGAAATATGCAGTGCTCTCATTTGCCTCAGTGCCTTTGCAATGCTATTTCTGCTGCCTTGAATGTTTCTCCTTTCTTCAGACTACTAAACTTTCAGAGCAAGTTCAAATATCCTATCCCCTGAAATCATTTTGACACCATTTTTTTTTGACCTCTTTTGCCCAAAGCTGAGCTAGGTAGACCATCTCTGTTCTCTTATATCCCTCAGGACTTTGCAGATTATATCGTAATTATTTGTCTACTTGTCTCTCTCTCCCAACCAGACTTTTTGTTCCTTGAAGGCAGAGACTGTATGTTCATCTCTGTAGTTCAAGGCGTGGTTCAGTGACCACTGTGAGGCAGATACCCAATAATCCTTGAACAAACAGATGGGGAATCACCATCAAAAACCTATGGCGCCAGCATTCGCAGTTACTGCTCTACGTGGAGAACTTAATTTTTCAAACCAATGTGAATATATGAGTTACACTGAGAAATTTAAAGAGATTGGCAGACATCCTGATGTAGTCCATTAGAGATTCTATGTAAAACCCCAGAAAATATCTCTGCCTCCAAGTGAGTTTCAATAAAGTAAACGACACGAATTTATTAAGTGCCTTCTATAAGCAAAACATTGCGTTAGGTCCCAAGGAATGAAAGATTTTTCTTTTAAGCATAATTACTTTCCTCCAAAAAAGGCCACAAGCTAGTGAGGGTTTGTCCCATGTGTAAATGACCTGGTAACACGGCAGACTGAGATTCTAGTCAGCCGTATACTTGCAGATAAGGGAGGGGGTAGAAAGGGAATTCCAGACAGAGGGGCTGGCTTGAGCCAGAACCAAAAGATCTGATGGGTGTGTCAGCAATGAGGTAGCTTTGCTGCAGCAGGAAGTGGGGACAGGGGATGAGGAAGGAATTCAGAGGAAGATGAGGAACCTTTGGGTGGGGGAGGTGGGAATGATATCAGAAGATCTAAATGCTATTATTGTTTTTGAAAGCTGGGGGATAATTAATAGGGTCCTGAAAAAGCCAAATGGAAATTTGTTTGGAATCTCTCCTCAGGTTTAATTAAATCAAAAGTCTGTATTCTGCAGGGAAGGAGGGCAGTTGCGCAGTGCATAACTGCATGAGACGTTTGTTTCTCACCCATCCTTTTTGCCCTTCGGGGCACACTTTGACGTTCAAAGTCATCACAAGGAAATGAAGCCAGGAAATCTAACCTAAATCAATCAGTTTAGACCTGGAGAGAGTTTAGGACTGAGATCACCGAGGCGCCTGTTAACAAACTGTCCAGAGTGTGAAGAACCCCATGGGTCCTTTGGTGCTTTATTTCTACTGTAATGCTTTAGTTAGATTTTTACCTTTGGCAATTGACTTGTGCTATTTGCAAGTAATACAATTATTTTATGAACCTGTGGGATATACATGCATGAGTTTGTTTCACATGGGTAAAGCAGCTTAGAAAATTCTGTCTGTAATAGATTCAGTTCATCCTCAAAGTATGCTTTCTGCTGTGTCCCTTTCTTCCTTTTTTCCTTTCTTCTTTCCTTCCTTCCTTCCTTTTTTTCTTTTTTTTTTGGATCTTTTTCTTTTATTTCAGCATATTATGGGGGATACAAATGTTTAGGTTACATATATTGCCTTTGCCCCACGTGAATCAGAGCTTTAAGTGTGTCCATCCCCTAGACGGTGCACACCGCACCCATTACTAGAATCTCTTTTTTTTAAGACAGGGTCTCCCTCTCTCATCCTGGCTAGAGTGCAGTGGTATCATCATAGCTCACAGCAATCTCAAACTCCTGGGCTCAAGTGATCCTCCTGCCTCAACCTCCTAAGTAGCTAGGACTACAGGCATGTGCCACGAAACCTGGATAATTTTTCTGTATTTTGTAGAGATAGGGTCTTGCTCAGGCTGGTCTCAAACTCTTGGCCTCTTGCCTCAAGCAATCCTTCCACCTCGGCCTCTCAAAGTACTAGGATTACATGTGCAAGCCACCTCACCCAGCCCTTCCTTTCTTTTTCCTAAAAGAATCAGTGAACATATTCTTAGAGAATGGTATTTTGGTAGGTTTTGTGCACCTCAGAATTGGATCTGATCAGATGACTCTGTACCTTGAAATTAACCTAAAGATTGAAGAATTTGGAAGAAAATCTCTAGGTATCTTGGCCAGAGCATGAAAACAATTAACTTTTTCTTATGGAGTAAGAGATGGTGAGATAGGAAAGAAGATTCATTCAATCATTTACTCATTTATTCACTTCACAAATACTTTTACTGGCCACCTACCATGCTTCAAGCAAAAGAAACAACAGTGAACAAAACAGTCAATGTCCTACCTTCATGGAACTAACATTCTGGTAGGAGTGGGAGGAGGAGACAGACAAGCACATTAGCAAATACGAGGCATGTCAGATGGTGATGAGCACTATGAAGGAACAAAACGAAGACTGCTCTGGCTACTCTTATCTTCACATTTGATTCTCGTTAGAGTCAATTTATGCATCATGTTTAGATTGTTTTCCTGTCTCCATTCATTGTTGTTAGCTTACTGTTTTTATATTTACTTTCTCGATTAGTCTATCATATACCACAATCTTGAGGGTTTTTTCTTTCCCTCCTAGATAAAAGCAATTATTGGAGCAATTGGAGTACTATGAACAAAAGTGATAATCAAACATTTAGTTCTTGTATTGATTTAATGGAAAAATACTATGGATATCAAAGGTTATGAGTATTTTTCTCAAGGGTAAATTTGTCAAAATTTATATGAAGAACATGGGATAGAAACATATCTGTCTCTCACTTAAGTCTGAGAGGAGTAGATTGGAGTGTTCTAGAAGGGGAGCTTTGACCATAGGGAACTTCAACCTTGGGAGTGAACTAGCAAATGAACATGCAAGAGGTTTAGCGAGGAATTTGTATTTCGGAGATAAGGAGGTAGGGAGAATAAAGCCAGTGAGATATATGTATGTCAATAAACAACATTTACAAAAATAGGTTCTGCCTGATGTAGAACATCTGGGTGAGCTGATTAATGGAGAAATGGTGCCTTGAAACACAAAGCAATATTTAGGGATTTCCAAAAATTCCCATTCTATATTCTGTGTGATCTTTAAGTCAGCATCAGTATTCCATTCTACTCCAAGCAAGCTTTTGGCCAATACTTTCTATCTTGCTTCTAAAAGAATTAGAATTTACAGGAAAATATTTCCTGGTGGTGGAGAGCTTGGGCTTTGGGGCAAACAATCTGCTCCCATCCTGGCATTGCCACTTATTTATCTTTAGACATTGGGAAAATTATTAGTTTCTTTGTGCATCATTGTCCTCAATTATAAAAATGGGGTTAACTAATAACTCCTACCTCAGAGTTGTCATAAGTGATAAATGAGATTGTACACGGAAAGCTCTTAGCACAGTGTTGGCAACATGATCACATTATCTGACAATCGTTAACTCATTATTACCGTTATTTGTCTCTGATGTTAGCAATTTGAAGAAATTCTTCTATGAATGTATGTATTTTCTTACTTAGCAGAACTTTAATAATTAGGATCATACTTTCTTCTTCGTGTTTGTGATTAATGATTTTAGGATGAAACTTTTGGGAGGGATCTAACAGATTTTGTTATCAGTCTCTTAGATGTTTATTGTAATTTGGAATTTACTTAGATGGTAGGTCTGTATCACAGCACCTAAACAGGGAAATTGGAGGACAATGTTGGCCACAAGTCCCTGGGAGGAGACCTGCTAGTCACAGTAAATGACATTTTGGTAGGAAAAGAGAAAAGTGAGGTGGAGGAGAAAAAGAGGAAGATGGCAGCAAATAAAGAAATTTCTCCGTTGACATTCAAGAGGGTGTAGGGATGGTTGCTCCTCGGTGGTATGTAGTCTAGACAGGCTAATGCTACAAAATAGCTTGCAGTTTTCCTAGAGGGAATAACCAAGGAGGTACGATTTGCATAGACAGAGGCAGGTGGTTACGGAAGAGTAGCTATGTGTCAGTAAGTTTGTAGGAAAGATTTCTAAAAGTGGAATGCCTGGGTCACAGGACACGTGAGTTTAAAAATTCTGATAGCTTTTACCAAAGCACCATTGACAGAGTGTGCCAGTTTATGCTCCCACCAGCATGAGAATGCCTGTTTCCCCCCACCTGTGCCCACCAGCAGACACTTTGATATTTGCTGATCTTCTAGGTGAAAAGTAGCATCTCATAGTTTAATTTGATCATCTTCTCATGTGTTTATTTTGTATTTTCTTCTTCTATGAACTACCTCTCTGATCACACCCTTTGCACTTACTTTTAAATATTGAGTTTTGATCTTCTTGATTTTTAGGAGCTCTTTATATACTAAAGAAATTCACATTTCCTTATGATTTTCCACCAAATAGTTCCCCTTATTTGGTCATTTGTCTTTTATATTAGTCATGGTATTTGAGATATAAGACTTTTTAAATTTTTATGTAAAGTCATATATTTCTTTTGTAGTTTCTGGATTTCATGGAGTAATCAGAAAAGCCTAACTCACTTTGAGATCATAAAACTCATTCTTCCACAATTTCTTTTTATATTTTTATGATTTTATCTTTATAGAAATAAAATTATACTTATTTGATTCATACTTATTTTAGATTAATAATGAAGTTGAAATTCAGTTTTATTTTTCCTCAAGAACTACCCAGTTATCTCTGAACGTTTCTTGAGTGATGTGTCTTTCCCTTGCTGGCTACATGTTCATTCTCCAGAAGGATGATGTCTGCTTGGAGCCAAGCGGAGATGGCATGGAAGGGTAGCATCGTCCATTAAATTATGTGGTAGAACTATGGTTAGAGAGTTTACTTTGTTTTGTTGACTCTCAATTTCTTAGCCAGTTCTACACTGTGTTAATTTCTCTAGTTTTATGTTTTAATGTATGGTATAGCCAGTCTCACCCTTGTTACTCTTTTTTGTTCCAGAATTTTCTTGGATCTTCTTAGATTTTTTTTCCTTCCATATGAAATTTAGAAATTGTCTATTTCTAAAAAAAAATGTTTTGGGGGAAGGGTTAAATTAAATTTTGTAGGTTAATCTAGGGAGAATTTTTTATGATATTGGATCAACCTGTCCCCAATAGGGTGGATGTTCCCATTTATTCAAATCTTTTCTCTGTGGATCTCACTAGTGTTCTAAAGTAGTCATCAATATATCTTGCATAGTATTTTTTCTTTAAATACATTATTTGATATGGTTTATGATAAGTATTTGCCTAATTGTCACACGTTTCCAGAAATATTAAGGGGTGAGAAGAGAATGGAAGTGTTCCTCAGACACATAAATTACCAGGGAAAAAATATTGATGCTTTTCGTAAATGAATGTGATTGACCCATTTTTTTCTTTTATCTCTTCTTTAAAACTCCATATTTTGAATTGTTGATCTAAATATAAAAACATATTTGTTTTAAATTTGCAACTGAATTTAATACATGTTTTTCACACTCCCAGATTCAAAGTAACAATTGCTTAGACCCTTTTGCAAAGTGTTCTGTATCATAGTCTTATATTAATTCATTTGACTATTAATTCATTAACTCAGGAAACACTTAATTAGCACTTACTATAGACCAAACATTAGGAATAAGAAGACTAATAAGACATGGTCCTTTTCATTAAAGAGTTTGCTGTTTACTGGGAGACTGATATGAAAACAAAGAATTATAATAAAATAAGGTAATACGTTTTCATAAAGGTATTTGCAAGGCAGAGTTGGAGCTTGGAGGGGGAGGGCTTGAGGCTGTCCTGGGGCCATCAGAGAAGGCTTTACTGAGCAGGCAATATCTGAACTGAGACCATTTAGATGAAGTGCTGCAAGATGGGCAACAGCAGGGGAGGCTGCTTCAGACAGAGAAACTAGCAAATGCAAAGGCACTGAGGCATGAGTCAACTACAAGTTATTCAGTCTATGGGGCTCAGAAGATTAGACTTAGCCAGTGGGCAGATGCCAGTTCTCAAAAGACATTATATGACATGGAAAAGAGGTTGTATTATACTCCGTAAGCACTGGATAACATTCTGAGCAAGAGAGGGACAAGGTCAGATTGTAGATTATATCCCTCTGGTAGCAAATGGAGGACAAATTAGAGGAGCATAGAGTCAAGAATACTAATATAGAGATAATAACAGGAGGCCCAGTGAGAGACTGTTTTCTTCTTAAACTAGGGCAGTGGCATTAGAAATGAAAGAGGGACCCTGTGTATTAATAAGATTACTAAACCGTTAATTATTAGAATCACTTGTATTCCAGACTCTGTTCTGAGTTCTAGGCATGCCACACTGTATAAAATAGATATGCTCCCTACCCCGAAAGGCATTACATTCAAGTGGAAAGAGCCTGCCAAGGTGCTGATATGTCGAGCAGTGGTAAGTACAATGAAGCTGAATGAAGGGGAGAGGGAAGGTGGAGAGGAGTGTGCTAGCTAGGACAGTTTTATGGTCAAGGTGATGTTTGAGCAGAGACCCGCGGGGAGCAAGGGAATGGAGGGTAAGAGCCAGGGGATATATGGGGAATGGTCTCCCAGCAGAGGAACAGCCAGTGCAGAGGCCCTGAGAAGGGATTGTGCTTGGCATGATTAAGGAATGATTAGGAGGCCAAGGGGGCTAGAGCGGAGAGATGGAGGAGGTTATGTGAGTATTAGATTTTGCTCAGAATGAGATGGGAAGCCAGGGTCGTGTTTTGAGTACAGCAGTGCCATGGTTTGACTGTCGGCCTTTAAAAGGATCTTGCTTGCTGTTGTGCAGAGATTAGACTGCAGGGGGTCAGGGTGTAAATAGGTCAGTTAGGAAGCTGGCACAGAAATCCAGGAGGGAGGTGGTGATGGACCAGGGTGGTGGCTTTGGAGGTGGTAGGATTATAAGTCTGTCTTGAACCTGGAGCTGGAAGGATGCAGAAGGATGTGTCTAAGAAGTAAAATGGGCAGGTAGGGATTACATAACTGCTGTTAAGGAAATATATAATATTTTGAAAGGAGATGAGAGAATAGCCAAGGAGGAGGTCATTTTAGCACGAGCAGTTAGTATGGCCAATATGGCGAGTGGACCGTCATGAATTCTTGCAGGGCGAACACATTTGTATACTTGTGAGCCACTCTGGATTGTGTGAAATCATTAAATAGAGAATTCCTGAAATTGCCTCCCCCTTGGAGCTTGTGTTAAACAGGGTCAATCAGAAGTATATAAATGATTTCTACTCTTGAGCAATAAAATCGATAGAGGCTACACTTAAATTTAGCTTTAAGCAATTTCAGAGCCTGAGAATTTTTAGCAAATAGTAATCAGAGCCCTGACAATACAAGAAATTGGCATCTTGGTAGGACTGTCGTGGGAGATGAATAATTTGGAGGGGGGCAGTCAAAGAAAAAGGCCCACAGATCATGGATCTTGGGTGTGTGGAGAAAATTAAATATGGGTTAAAATTATAAATTGTCTAACATTACATCCATGTGTTTTTAGCTAAAATTGAGTGAAAGGGCTTTCTAAAGCCTTGGTACTTTTTTTTCCATTGGCAAAGTGTTATAAAATGTTCCAGGGAGTTGAGTCAAGGACAGTTCTCTTATCTTTGGAAGTTATCTTTGAGTGATGCAGTGCTATCAATTTCAAATCATAGTGTATTTCTGTAAATCATGTGATGTGTTATATCATGAAACTGAAAATACATATGTGAAAGTTTTTTATGGATCCCAGCCAGGTGCCCCTTTTGTCAGACCTTGACTTTTGAAGGTTTTTAGTCTGCTTATAAGGACTTAGATTTCTCCTGCAAAATTGAATTGAAAAGCATACCCACAGACTTCCCTAGTCACTGTGGACTGGGTAAATTTCCATAGTACAAGACGAGTAGAAATTAAAACTGAACAAGAGTGGAGACTGTTCTCTTGGCCATACCTGACCAAAGGTTCGAGTTTGACCCACATTATTATTCTCCAGCTAACTGTACAGTAAACTGTACACAGTCCTTATTGTATTGGGTGGGTTCATTCTTTTTTAATTTAACCTATTGTTATCATCATAAATCACAGTTAAAAAACTCTTCAGTTATTATACAGCCAGAGTGATGGATGAGATATAGACTTCCCTACACCGCAGCAGTTAATGTAAAGCCTTTCTTCTGTGTACACACACACACACACACACACACACACACATACACATGCATGTGTAACTTGTCCCCTCTCTCCCAATGGACTATAGTAGGCTTTTTGAATTATGAATAATTCTTATTTTTCCTTTTAATTCTTTACATCTAGCTCAGTGTCTGGCATAAAGTAGGAGCTCGAAAGTGGTTGTTGATTGAAATCTGGAAGCAGGTTTTGGTTTTTGTTATTGCTTGGTGTTGTTGTTCTGTTGATTAAATACTCCTGTACCATGTTTAGTTGTGTATTACTTTTGGAGACCCAAATGATGATGCCTTGTGTTTTTGGTAACTTGATTTTATGTGACAGTCTATAGCATATTCATGACTCCAAGCTTTAAAAAATTTGCAATATTTTATAAGGAAGTAGCTCTGTTTTCTTTAAGGATATAGAAGCAGCATGAGATTATAGGAAAAAAAATTCCACCATAGACATATTTTTATGTATATTACCTTATACATACATAAGAGTGTGTATATATACATAATAATATGAAGTAAAAGTAAGGAAGAGGTGGGAACAAAATGGAACCAGGAATACAATTAAGTCGCATGCCAGAATGACCTAAGCAGAAGACACAGAGGCCACTTTTGGCTTTAAGCTTTCTATCACCCAGAGGGAAGAGGACATGCTTGTGGGAGTAAAGATAAACCAGTTGCTCAGGATGATTTTAACTATTCTTGGCACCAACATCAGACAAGATTTTCCCCCAGAAGTCCCCATAAAAAGTACACTGTATTTTGTTATGAAAATCACCAAGCTTTGCAAGGCTGATTCTTCTTAACACTTTTGTTAATAGCAGCACCTCAAAGCAAAATTTTATAAAGGGAATTGGCAAAGTTCTACCTAGGTACCAGTTCTCTGCTGGTCTGGTTCAGCTCAAGGATATGAAAAGTAGATGGACCAAGTGGTCCATCAAGCAATCTCTTAATTGCTTGTCCTTCAAGCAATCTTGTCCTTCAAGCAATCTCTCCTGTGTATTGTTTATCCCAATTGAGGTTTTGAGAAATATTCATTGATGTTGAATTTGAGGTGGTACCACTCCCTGGCAAATAAGGGCCTAGGGTGCAGCGAGGCTGTGTGGCCAGTTAAGGAGAGACTTGGTGTCCCAGCACTGTCAAATTAAAGGTGGGGTTAGCATCCTTTTGAGCAAGATGAGTTGCCTAACAAAGACATTTGCCCGAGTAGCAGATTGCTTTCTTTATTTTCGAGGGGAGAATGGGGGAACCAAGCAGCTAGGCCAGGATTACACACAGAAAATTGTTTGGACTCTCATTATTGTTCAGACAAATGGGTGATCCACTCCAGGGGCTTTAAATAGGTGCCTCTGGAGGAGAACCCAAACACTCATCTAAGTATGGAAGGTTTTAAGAGCATCAGTTCCCCGAAGTCTGGAGTAAATGCTCGGTCTCATTTCTCACCTCCCCATTTACAGTCATGTTCTCCATTTTAGCAAAGCAGGACATTCCTCTTATCCATCTTAAGTCTTACTATAGTGCATTGTGCAGGGGTGTAGAAATAGCCTGGCCACCAAACAGAGCAGCAATTTGAAATATTGCAGGAAAGTATGGTAGTGTGAACAATAAAAGACTTTCCAACATAAACATATGCTACATTGGGATAAAATTCTGTGGGGGAAGTGGGCTGGATATGAGTTAAAGGAGAAAAGCTAGCTATGTAAATTTTCCAACTGATAAAGAGGAGCTTGAGCATGGTCAGATATTTTTAAAATAGATGAAGGTGGGATATAACAGCTGTATTTTAAAATCTCATTATTTACACATGCCATTATTTATGCATACATTCTTTGTAATCCCGTAAGCTTCTGATGCTGTCAACCTAAGACTTCATTGGGTGGGGCAGATCTTCAGGGGAGGATACATAGATTTTCATTTCATTTTTGTTTTTAATCTTTGGGTCATACCCAGACAAACATGTTTGAAAACTACTATTCAACTCCCTGTAGTATGCCCAAAGTAATTTTCGCCTGATTCCTGCTTTACTTAAAGGAAAACCTCAGTTAAAGAGTGAAGGTTAGTTTCCTCTTTAGACAAAGAACACAGGTTTGGAATCTATCAGAATATGACACTTAATTATTTCCACGACCACCACCCTGGCCAAAGCCACTGTCATCACGTGACTGCATCATTGCACTGTGTTTTCAACAGGGAAGCCCAGACTAGAGTTATCGGATTGAAACAGAAGTCATATCATATCTATCCTCTGCTCAAAATCCTGTTTTGACTTCCCGTGATCCAAATGATTTCCCCACCCCATCTTATACTGCTTTCCCCATACTTGGCTCACTCTGCTCCAGCTGCAGGGGCCTCCTTGCTGGTCCCTCACGCACTTTGCAATCCCAAGTCTTTGCACGGCTATTCCCTCTGCCAGAGAACACTCCTCTCAGCTTTTTTTCTTGACTGATCCTTACCTACAAGTCTTTGCTCGAATTCTCTGTGAAGACTTCCTTGACCATGTCGTTTGAAATCACACCACTTCCCACCTCTTGATATTCACAATCCCCCTTAGAGCTTTATTTTTCTCCATAGTGCTTACTATCTTCTAATATACTGTGTGATTTACTCACTTGTTTTGATACTATCTGTCTTCATTGACTAGAGAACAGGGATTTCGTGTGTGTTGTTTATTGGTGTTTCCCAGCGCCAGAACAGTGCCCGGCACAAAGTGAATCTTTATTCAGCGAATAGGCCTGCATTTTGTGTAGTTTTCATAGATAAAGTTCAGTATTATGTCTATATTTTATTAACTAGAAGAGAATAGATAATGAATTTTGGTATAGAATCTTGAAAAGACCTAATTATTTTTTTAATGTTGTACCGAATTTGAGTTTAAAATTGTCTTATTTTCCCTTTTCCTTAATATTGATTTTGTTAAATTTAAATTTTTAATTTGTTTACCTTGTTTGACTATTTTAAATTAAAAATTATTTATTCTTTTAATCTTGATTGAATATCTACCCTTATTTCATAAACTTCCTCAAATCCATTTTAGAATAAATTGAAGTAGCTATAATGACGTGCTGCTGGGCTTTCTGGGTGACTGCAAGATCATAGGAGGAGATGGGTGTTGATTCTGCTTCCCCAGGTCTCCCCACCTTCTCACCTGGGAAATGTGACCTTGCTGAAATGTGACCAGTTAGGTTCAAGAATCAGATGTTGATAGAGCCACTTCAAAAAGAAGCAGGGTTGTTAGCATACATTCTTCCAGGATGTGAACTAAGCCTGAGAATGAAAGGGCAGAAACTTGGTGAGAATTTGGTTTATTTTTCTTCTCTCTTTTTTTCACCTTATTACAATTCAATATTTTGGGTTTGAAATGATTAACCTTCAAATTTATTTTTCTAGCTCATTGAGTGTTCTGTTGCCTTTTTCATGGTAGAAAGCAGAGCTAAAGGACACTTAAAACCATGAACAAAGTTTACTTTTTGTGAAAATTAGTGAAAACAATTTGGTCACACATTTACTGTTCTTACTCTTAATAGACTGATAGCTTTGATTCTTTGTACATTTGCCAAATATGGTGTAGTAGTCATTTTTTAAACTCCTTTATCGAGGTATGATTGATGTACTAAACGCTGTACATATTTAATGTATATAACTCAATGAGTTTGGAGATAATTATTCACTTTTGAAACCATCGCTACAGTCTGTGCCATAAACTTATGCATCACCTCTAAAAGGTTCTTCCTCTTACCCTCTTCACTTATTATTATTATTTGCGTGTGTGTGTGTGTGTGTGTGTGTGTGTGTGTATGAAGATGACTTAACATAAGGTCTACCCTCTCAGAAAAATTTTAAGTATACAATTCAGTAATGTTAACTGTCAGCACTATGCTGTACAGCAAATCTCTAAGACTTATTCTTCTAAAATTGGTTCCTCTCTCATTTCTGGCAGTAACCTGCCCACCTAGAGAGGGAGGATCATTGTCAGCACCAACAAGTAGTACAGGGAATCAAGGAAAAAGGGAAAATGTCTGTGCAAAGATATGCTCTATGTCTCCCTATTTTGTGTAGCTGCCTTTTTCTGTTAAATTCTGTTTTCTTGGCTAAGCATATTAGGAATTTATAGTAGAGATGTGTGTGTGTGTTGCTGGTGGCGTTAGGTGGGTTGTTGGTGGTGTTGATGGTCATCGCGATGGTTTTGGTGGTGATGGTGAAGGAGGATTGTAAAGAAGGAGGAGGTAGTGGTAGTGTGCACAGTTCTTTCCATCAATCCATAATAACGCTCGCTGTGCTATACGAACTAAATAAAATTATATATATATATATATATAGAGAGAGAGAATTATTTTGGAATAGCTTTGAAGTAGTCATAGTTACTCATTAAGTAAGTGACTGTATAGATGTCTTTCAAGAAATCCTAAGGTTTCCAGGAACTTCTTTGAGTCAGAATATTAAGGCCACTTTTCTATTTGTGGTCCTTCGTATTCACTCCAATCTTCAGCAAGTTGAGCTGTTTCTGCCTCTGTTGCTCATGCACACGTGCTCTCTCTTACTCATGTGCATTCTCTGTCTCTGTCAGGCTAAAATATTT
>CAUYSK010046999.1:0-20212 GCA_963575035.1 Avahi laniger
ATCATGACATACAATCTGAAAAATCTATGAAAGCAATTTAAAATTTTCGGAGGAGATGCTAGCAGTGTTAAGATCATCTGGTTTTTCTCCTTATTCTTTTTCCCCCAAATAAATTTTGTCCTTTGGCAAAGATTAGGTCACTTATAAAGATTCAAAACTACTTAAACCTTGTGCTCTTTCCCTACCTCCACTGTAGTCCCAGCTGCAGTTTGTTTGCCTTGATTTATGAGCTTGAAAATGAAAAAGTAGACTTAGAAGCTAAGCTTATTAGAATTGTACAAGGATGGGGAGAGAAGAAAGAAAAAATTTACACTGAAGGATCACCTTCTATGTGCTACTCTCAGTTTGAGACCTAATCTCACTTAACTACCACAGTGATGCCAGGAGTAAACTGCTATTGCATCCATTTGCTCATGTCGAAACAGACGTTCAGAGGGGAAAATGATTGGAACAAATGACACAGATGGAAAAGCCAAGATTTCAACCCAGGTCTCGGTAGCTCTAAAACTATGCTTCTTCCACTGTGCATGTTACCTTGTATTTGTCGGTGCATAATTAAAGCTAAATGTTTCCTTGATCTTTCTCAGAAGTATTCATTAGTAGGTATTTTCCTAGCACTTTTCTCCCAGTTGTCAAATAAAACCATTTATCAAAATGAAGAACATGTCCTTAGGATTAATTGCACTTTCTCATAAAGCCAACTGGTCGGCTATGAGGAAGGTAATTTACCTCAAAGAAACAATAATTGCAGTTACTGTTGAAAACACTGCTCTTTCCTTAAGGCTCACATCTAATGCCACCTCCTCTAAGGTTTCTCTAATATCCGCTCTTTCTTCCTCCTTGTGTTGCCAAAGCAGACTGTCTCCTATCACTCAGTGCATTCTGCCCAAAGGCCTGTAGTAATTGTGTCAGGGTTGATGGAAAGCAACCACTTTGGAAAATGCTTTGGTAACTTCTTCTAGAGTTAAACAGATACTTCCCATATGACCCAATAATTCCATTTCTAAGGCTGGCTCCAGGGAAAATAAAAATATCTACAAAAGACTTGTGCATAAATGTTCATAGCAGCTTTATTCATAATAACTAGAAGCTGGAAACAGCTCATCAGTAACTGAATAGATTAACAAATGTGGTACTTCCATACAAGGAACACTACTTGGCATTAAAAAGGAACAAATTAATGATACACACAACAACAGTGACAAATCTCAAAAACTTGCTGAGCAAAGGAAGCGAGACACATAAGAGTACGTACCATAGGATTCCATATTTGTTAAGTTCTAGAACAAGGAAAATCAATTTATGATGATAGAAATCAAATGAATTGCTGTCTGAAATGAGGAGTACAAGAGGTTAGGAGAACTGACAGCAAGATAGGGAAAGGGAACTTTTTGGGGCAACAGAAATGTTCTATATATTTATTGGGGTAGTGGTTCCATGGTCTAGTTCTATATATTTATTGGAGTAGTGGTTCCATGGTCTCTACAATTGTCAAAACTCACCAAACTGAATACTTTAAGTGTTGCCATTTGTTTTATGTAAATTTTACCTCAATGAAGTTGATTAAAAATCACAAAATGGGATCAAAGGTTTCAGTTGTACAGTGATGGGCTTCGGCATAAAGAACCAATGGGGTCATCATGTTGAGAATAGCATGGCCAAATATACCTTTAATATTTAGGAGTGAGGCTCCCAAAAGCTAGTTGCAAACTCTGTGTGTGTGGTCCAGACTGGTTTCCTGGTTGGCTTGAGTATAGGGTTATTGGTTTGGAAACTTGACAGTGTGGGAAGAAACCCCATATGTTATCATATGAAAGTATTTTCTCTTAGACACATTTATTTCCATGGAAAGAAATCCTCTAAAGTCTTTCCTGGGGTGGGACAGAGAGGTGTAAGCCTTGCTAACAAAATTATAGGATCTTAGTCTCACCAGGAATCAAGGGTTTCACCATTTAATGTTTGCCTTTCCTGCCTCTCTGCTTTCATTCTCTGGTATCCTAGAGTTGGGAACTAATTCTGGTTTGGCTTTTGCACTGAATACCCCTGCCTTCTTTCAGGGTAGGGGAGGATAGTCACCTAAATCCTCTGCATATGAGAAGGCTCCTTGGGTCTGTCTACTTTATATGGACATTCAACTGCCCTCCTATTTTCAGTTTAATTCCTCATCCTCAACTTCAGAGGTTCTTGGTGCCTCCAATTCCTCAGGCTTCCTGGGGTTCTGCAGCATAAACGGACTGGCTGCAGGTGGTAGATTTTGGCTTTCTGTACTTCACTAAATCAGTAACCATCCAACCACCTGTCTGCATCTCTTCTGCTACTGTCATTCTCTTGTGTTTTTATGCTGTTAAAAAATTCCTTTGCTTTCACCTTCACTCTCATTTTGGTGGCATTTTAGGAAAGAGTAGCACTAGACACAAACATTCATCATTTTTAAATGGAAGTCACTATATATAGACTGCATATTTATAAATATATATATATACACACATACACACATATATATGTGTTATTACTTACCCATTTCGTGTAATGTTCTCTATTATCACCTAAAGAACAGAGACTCCTTTATCATACAATATTTATTTAGCATCTAGTTAGGAACTTTGAAAAAACTGGATTTTTCCAAATAGAAAACAGAGGCATAAGAAAAATATTTTTTGCTCCTAGGATAGAAATATCTAGCAAATAAGGCAAACTGAATCAGCTCTTTCCTTTCAAACAGCCTGGAGAGGGTCTCCTCTTATAGAAAATGCTACCTAAAATGCAACAAAGTGCATCAATACTTGTCCTCTACAAGGCCAATTAACTTGTGAGTTATTAAAAAAAAAAAACCTTCAGATTCTACTCACATTTCTTAGTTCTTAACAAAATCACTTGATGAAATGAAAATTCAAGGCCCAGGATTTGATGGAGGTAACAGAACTAGTTAGACAGAACTAATTTTTAATCATTAATTTAGCAACTTTTGATCATGCTCCTATTTTGTGAAAGGAACTAAGACCACTGGGCATTTGCTGCCAGGGCCTCCCATGGGTAAAGTAGTGGGGCGTGATGACCCATGGTATCTTCCTTCTCTGAATCAGCCCATCCAGAACGGTTGCCAAGGTTCACACTTGCTCAATCTGTATACAGAGCACTAAGGTTTCTGTTTCTAATTGAAGTGCTACTTGAAAAAGAATATTTTCACCATTTCAAATATGTGACTGGAGTCTAAGTTTCCAACAGGGGCTCCCAAAATAAGAGTTTTTGTGTGATGATATCAGTGTGTACTTAACAGACAAATTGGGTTCTTTGAAAGATGCCAGTAGTTTTAATGTGGTAGCTGAAATGCTGTAGGTATCTACTCCTCATGGACTAACACCAAAACAGTAAAAAGAAATGTAAACCATTCTAGCATGGATCGTACAATTTGAGGTCAACTTAGACTTTATCTTTATTTCTTCCAAATCAAAAATATGAACATTTCCAGAGCACATGATTTTCTCAGAGCCCCACCAATGATGGGTAGTGTCTTTCAGTTTGGCAGTGTTTACCTTGAAGAAAATCTGAATATAGGTAGTATCTCGTTGTTTCTAAATTAAGCCTTTTCTGCTGCGAAGGAGCCACAATGTCCAGGGTATTTTCAGGATGAGAAGATAATGATGTGCAGAGGTTGCAAACTGGCAGTCTGGATGAGGATCCAGAACATGGTTTGCATTTTTTGTCTAGGCTCCAACCCCTCCACTCAGGCACTTGATCCCATCCCATCTCTCCTACTCTAGGGCACTCTTCCAGCAATTGTCTCCTCTCTTACCTGCGTCATCACTTCTTTCTCTCAACGGGATCTTTCCTGCAAACATATATCCACATATTGTCACTTCTCTGATCCTCAAGAAAAACAAAAATCATCGCTTGACCTACCTCTCCCTTTGGCCACCGCCCCATTTCTTACCTCCATTAGAACACTTCAGAAGGCTTGTGTGTACTGATGGGGTCTAATTGAACCTATCACAATCAGAATTTTGCCCCATCACTCCACTAACGCTGCTCTTTCCAAGGCCACTAAGGATCCTCACATTGCTAAGTGCTCGCTTCTTGGGCCTGGCAAAGGCAAGTATACCAGTTTGACTTCTTCCTTCTTCTTACAGCACTTTCTTTTCTTGGACACAACATTTTCCTGGGTTTTTCTGTTGTTCTTTTTCCTATTTCACTGGCTATGTCTTCTCAGTTGGCTTTGCCAGCTCCTCCTCATCTCCCCAAATTTTAAAAAGAGTGCTTTCGTGCTCAGCCCTTTGACCTGTTCCCTTCTCTATGCAGACTTCCCTGATAACATCCAGTCTGATGGCATTAAATGTTATGAATCCCCAAATTATGTATCCAGTCTGGATCACTCTTGAATTCTAAACATATACACCCAATTGCCTAATTGACAATGTCACTTAGAGGTCTAACAGACATTTCAGACCTAGCAGGTAGAACAAAATGAGCTCCTATTTTTCATACCCCTCCCCCAACATCATAATTTTCCCCATTTTGGTTACTGGTAAACCCTTCCTTCCAGGTCAGGCCCAAAACCTGAGAGCCTTCTTTGATGCTTCGGTTAGTTACTCTCATACCCCACATAGACTCTATCAGCAAATACTGTTGTCTCTGTCTTCAAAATATAGCCCAAATGTGACCCTGCCTCCCCTCCTCCACCCCTACCAGTCTTGTCCAAGCAGCTGTCATTTCTAGCCTGGGTTACTGCAGTGGCACCTTCATCTCAGGTCTCCTATCCCTGCCCTTATTTCCTATGCTCTCAAGATAGCCAGCATAGAGTCACTCGGCTCAGATTGTACCGGTGGTTTCCTAGCCTTGCAGGACGGAAGCCCACACCCTGACAATGGCCGCGAAGACCCTGTAGCATCCCATTCTGCCTTACTTTTCTGACCTCCCTGCCCAGACTCTGCCTGTTGGTCTTACTGCTTTGGCTACACTGGCCTTTTTGAACTCACTGAGCAAAGTCCCACCTCAGAGACTTTGACGTTGCTCTTTTCTCTTTATGTGACTATGAAAACAGATATCTGTGTGGCTCACTTCTTTACTTCCCTAAGGCCTTTACTCCAGTGTTCCTTTCTTGGGAAGGCCTTTCTTTGCCACTGTACTTGATTTTGTAACCCATTCCATCATCATCTGTCCCACACCCTACTTTATATGTATTCAATGCTTGCCTCTCCGCGTAACACACTATAGATTTTACTCATTTGTTTTGTTGTATTGTATATGTTCCCACACTTGAATGTGAACTTCATCCAAGGGAGTGACTTTTGTCTCTTTGTTCACCATAAAATCTCCAGATTTTTGGCCAAGCGCGGTGGCTCACGCCTGTAATCCTAGCATTCTGGGAGGCCAAGGCGGGTGGATCGCTCAAGGTCAGGAGTTCGAGACCAGCTTGAGCAAGAGCGAGATCCCATCTCTACTAAAAATAGAAAGAAATTATTTGGAAAACTAAAAATATATATAGAGAAAAAATTAGCCAGGCATGGTGGCACATGCTTGTGGTCCTAGCTACTCGGGAGGCTGAGGCAGGAGGATCCCTTGAGCCCAGGAGTTTGAGGTTGCTGTGAGCTAGGCTGACACCATGGCACTCTAGACAGGGTAACAGAGCCAGACTCTGTCTCAAAAAAAAAAAAAAAAATCTCCAGATTTTAGAATAGTGCCTAGTACATAGTATATGTTCAATAAATATTTTTTGAATACATGTATTCATGCACAGGGCTTTTAAAACCTGAAAATTTCTCCTAACACCATGGTTATAGTTTCTCTCGGAATATCAGAAGATTTGGCAACACTGGGGCTCTGCCGTGCCAGCCTAACGATCACTTGGAGTGGCATAGGGGCTGTTTCCTTTGGAAGGTGCACGCTTTCCATCACTCCTGTTGTCTTTCACCCATGAAGACTGTGCCTTATCTGACTCTCTTCAGCATCCATTTCTATCCTACAACACTTTCTCTTTTTGTTTTAATTTTTCACAAAGATAATTTTGTAGGAAGGAAATAAAAGAAAAATAATCTCATTCGTGTCTGCTTCATGGATGCTATAAAGTTCATCTTGGGCTTTTAGGCTGAACATCTGTGCTCTGCGCCTTCTTTCTAGGTAATTATGGACTTTCATATCTTTGGTGGACACTTAGATAATGGCTTCTATGTTATACTTTCAGCCTGAACTCTGTTCTGAGTTTCAGATCCACATAACCAACTACTTAACAGAGACCACCACTGGGAGTTCTCAGAGCCGTCTCAGATCCACCCCATAAAAATGTCATTTTCATCTCCCTCCCTGACTAGCCTCTTCTTCATCCCCCAACCAGAATTTCATTTCCCTTGCCATTTCTTATCATAATTAATGGACCACAAGACACGGAGTAAATTTGGGCCAGACTCTTGGAGTCCTTCTAGAATTGCTCTACTTCTCTCTCCTCTCCAACGTGTAGTTCATTCACTAAGTCTTAGGAATTCTACCTCCTAAATGTCTCCTATTTTTCTCTCTTTTTTTCTTTCCACACCATTTTTCCCCAGCCCTGCCTTGGTCTTTTGTAATACTCTCTTAAGTAATCTTCTGGCCTGACTTCCCCCTACCCTCAGCCCAACTCCCTTCTGCATCCATATTCCTAATATTACCATCTAAAAAGATTTGCTTTAAATCCTGCGTAGCCTTGACTTTTTACAAATTAGAATCCAAACCCCTTACCATGGCATTCAAAGCCCTTCCGGCTCTGCTCCCTGTCTACCTTTCCAGTTATGTCACTTGTTGCTTCCCTCCACACACACTGTGCTGAAGCCTCACCAAAGAACTTGCACGTTTCTGTGTTCTGTGCTCTTTTCACCTCAACTGCTTTGGGTTTTGCCTATGATGCCATTTGCGTACATATCTGCCTAACTCCTTTGACTTTAGAATGCAGATTCACTATTGCCAGCTTAAAGAAGTGTTCGTGACCTTGTACAATATTCTATTACAGCATTTAACAAAGATATGTAATTATTTGTTTATGCCACTAGACCATGGGCTCTCAAGGACAAAGATTAGAAATTAATCATCTTTATATGTCTAGTAACTAATGCAGTGTAAGACATATGAGATACATTCAATAAACATATGAATGAATGGATAAATGAGTGAAGCTTCCAAGGACAGAGATTTGGTTCAGTTCTCTTTCCTTTTGTTGGCAATCTCTGTCTCAGGGGTTGTATACATGATAACCATCATCTCATAGCTTCATAACAATAAAATAATACAGTATCAGATTGCTTAGCTGCAAATGAGTGATTAAATGTCTCTCAATCTTTCCTAGGAATTGTGAGTCATAGGATCTGGACATGGTTTATCATATGCTCCATCATAATATTAATTATATCTATGAATAGCTGTGTACAAATAAGTAACCCATTCTACCAGGCACAAGAGCAGAACAGTAGAGAGCCTAACACTAACATAAACTCAAGGGGCAGAAAACATGACTCAAAGAAAATATGCAAGCAAGAGAATTTACATGCCATTTACAAGATGCTAATTCATTTTCCATTTAAGATTTTCTGAAAGAAAAGGTTAAAAATACCAACCCAGCCTCACCAATTCTGTGGTTTCTATTAGGAAACAGAAACTCTATGTTTGTTCCAGACTTTCAGTTTCAGATCATTTCTCTTCTACCGCTGATGAAAATGTGTCCCTGCTCCTATGGAGACAAGGACAATACTACTCTGAGCACTACTACTCTACTGTTCTGAGCTTCTGCTTGCTGGCAGTTAAGGACCTCTCTTCACCGCTGCTCTTCATTCATCAAAGACTGGTGCACTTGCAGTCCTCCTGTCCATCCAACATCCACCCATTTTTTAGGAAGACATCATATCCTTGTTTGTCACCCTGGGCACTGACATCCCTGACTTACTCATTTCCAGTGACCGCCTCTACTTCATCCACTCATTCCCATAGACACACCCTGGAACTTGTTGTCACTTGGAATTGCTCCCACAATGAAAACATGGTTTTCAGACATCAAATTCTCTGAGCGCAACCTTTAATCAGTTACTCTCGATCTACCATTCTTTGTCCTCGTTGAGACCTCCAATTCATGGATTTCCTACTTTCTCTCTTCCTCTCAGTTCCTGTCTGTCCTCATTCTTTCCTCTCCTGATTGACATTCTGTGGTCCTTCCCTTCTCCCTCTTTTTTTCTGATGCCCTTAAGTTTCCTACCTTGCGGTTCTTCCATCGTTCCTGCCTGACAAAATACTGAAACTGGATGAACCCACTGTTGCCCATTTCTGAATCTTCAGAGACTCTGCTGGAGAAAATAAGACAACCAAATGGACACTGGTCCATCTTCACTGAACTTTCAGCACTGCCCATGTTTCTTTATCAACTCTCTCTCCCATCCCCCACCTCACCTATTTTCATATTTTTTGCACTTGTCTCAAGTTTCCACCATTTCCCCCAACACACTTTGCTCTGACCCTTGGTAGAAGATTTCCCCTTCTAATTGGCAGGTGTAAGGCAAGCACCCGCCTTCCCCACAAACACACTCTTTGAGATCCACTTCCCTAGTGTTGTAGAAGGAAGGCTTGTCTGGGGCCCCTGGGAGCTGTTTTTGTGCATTGCCCCCTTCTCCTCACCTTTCCCAACTCCACCGAGGACAAGTCCCTCTTTGCTGTTGGCCACCTCCTGAAACACATGGGCTCAGTCCCTCACAGTCATGCACGTGGTTCATCGGAGGAGTTTGCATCCATGAGGCAGGCCACACTTCTCCTTTTTTTTCTTTCTTTAACTTCATCCATTTATTCCTTGCAACATTATCATACAAAGCCATCCTGGTATATCGATTTTTCTGAAGAGTTGGTAGTAAAGATTTTATTGTACGAGAGAAAGTTTTTTAAAAAAATAAATGAAAACAAAACAATAACAAAAAACGCTTGCTAAACATAATTGTACCATAGTCCAAGAGAAGATAAGAAAAAGTTCAAATTATTTCCTGTGCCCTCATTAACAGACCTCATTTAATAGCATTGGTCCCTTGTCCTACATGGCTGTAGATCAATCCTGCCTTCAGAGAGCTCCTACTTCCTCAAACCTGTGTGGTGTAAATATCCATTCCAATGTAAGGAAGCTCAACCCCCACCGGCCAGTTTGGGGCTTGGTTTGGCCATGAAGTCCAGTCCTCAGTCCCCAGGCAATGCATGTGTGGACATAACTGGAAACAATGACGGGTCCAGGAGGGAAGACATCATGTCTGGCTTGCTCACTCTTTTAATCTAAGACCTAGCACAAAGCATAGAAGATAGTAAGATTTCAGTAAGTATTTGAGGCAGCAGAGAAACAAGATGTAAACTGAGACAGCCTCCATGTTGACTTTGCCTAAGTTGTGTATTGGGTATGTTTTGTGTTTTCTTCTGACAAATGCAAACAATCCTTGACTTCATCTCCTTTTCCTGAGCTTCCCATCTAGTCCCTTTGGAATTCAAATGAGCCTCCTACAGATGTCAATTCATTAATATTTTTCATCCTGGAAGTTCTTGGTCTACCTATGACTAGCAGAGTAAGTGTGGACTCTGTCATTTATCCGTCATCCCTGCAGAGAGCTGTAGTGCTGACATTTACCACAAGCGCTATACTTTATAGCAAATTAATGTTAGTATTCCTCCATAATTTGTGTGGTCTGTCCCCTCCCTCCTGGCATACAAACACATCCTCATTAAGGAAGCTTAACGTTTGGAGAGGCAGCAATTCTTTTCCATTTCTAACTGAGAGATGAGGGAAGGGAGGGAGAAAAAGAGTCATTAACAGCATTACACACGCTAATAGAGCCCATAGCTTTTGACTCCCAACTGCCTGCTCTAACTGCAAGACCAGAAACTCCCACTGTGGCTTGCCAGGACCTGTGCAAAATAAACAAACAACTTTGTAGCTCAGAGGAATGAGCTGAGCCCAGCTCTGTATGAGACAGAGACAGACAGGGATTTCCCTTCCCCACTCTGGACTTTTCAGTATCTCTATTTTCTGATTACTTTACTCTCTCTGACCACTGTTTGTGTGAAATTTCAGTTTGTTCTCTGTCTTAAGACCATTTTTGGCCTCGATGTGGCCCTGTGTGGTTGCTATGTATTATAAAAATTGATGTGACTCCATTTCCACATTGTGGATATGGGGGAATTTTAAAATTTCATATATAAATATGACAAGTTAACATATAATTTGAGGATGCTCTCATGAAAATGTATTATTGGATTTACTGGGAAACACACTGCCTCTCATAAGTTGACTCAAGGGTGTTCTTGAGCCAGCACAGTCTTATTATACTCAGTTTTATAGTCATTCCCTCAATTGCTGTCATTCTGAACCAGTGGTTTCTAGCCCTGTATTACAACCCTTTTTGAGTGTCAAAACCTGGATCTTAATATTAAATATAGATAGTAGTTTTACTTTTTAGTATCACTTGATTAAAAAATACATAAGGATAAAAAATTACCATGAATTTAAATATCAGTTTGTCCTGCAGAAAAGGGTTTCACTGAGTGAAGATCCACAGAACCCTTAAAACCCCTGCAGTCCCTCATTGGGACTCACTTTCCCTTCCTGCCAAGCTTGCCCTCTTCTTTCCTTCTTATTTCAGTCTTCGTTTACCCCTGAGATATTGCCAGCCTCCTTCATCCCAACTACAAGACTACATTCCTCCTTATTTGTGATAATTATTCTTCAAAACTTTCTTCATCCAAGAAACTTCTCCTGCCCGTTCTTCAGTATATTCCTTTAAATTCAGTAAGTTGAGACTTAACCAACTTTATTTAGCACCTGTTATGGGCCCAGTACTGTGCTAGGCACCTCCATACACAATTACATTTAACCTTCACAATGAGTCCTCACGATAACACTTTGAGAATATTATTGTTATCACCACTTTACATAGGAAGAAATAGATCACTTGGTCAGGTTGCAAAGTTTATAATTAAAAGAACCTAGATTCTGAATATGTCTTGGAGGCCTCTAATTTCCATTGCATAGTGTCTGCTGTCATCTGTCATAGTCCTCTCAGCATCTGTGTGGCTCCCACATCATGTAGCACCCCTGCTGTAACAATTTCTACGCCAGGTGCCGAATGAAGGCAATGAGAACAAGCTCCACACCTCAAGGTGCTTATAATCTAATAAATACTATAAAAGAGTAGATTTTTAAAAGGATGAATTAGCACCTACAAAGGTAACTCTTTTACTTTTACTGCAAATGGAATGTATCCAACATTTTAAAAAATTAGTCAAGTATATTTCCCTCTTATCCCAAATAATAGGGATTTACTATATATTAATACATCCAGATTCATTGAATAAAGCAAGAAGAATCAAATTATAGTGACGCTATAGTTATTTCTATTTCAGTGCCTGCTAAAACCTTGCCAGGAATATATTGGCCTCTGTGGAAGTCCTTGTAACCAGGCAAACATGACATTGCTATGGCATTGTCTCTTGGAACAAAATAAGGCCCCAGTGTCTTGAGGGAGCTGAGGCCACTTTGGACTTCAGATCGAATTGGAGTTTAAAGAAGTCAACCATAAAGTATGCGAGAGGCATGTAAACACCGATGCACCCACACATGTAAATACTTGGCTTCCAACATTAATATCGTACAGGTATAATTTGCTCTTCCGCTAGGTTGTGTGTTTTGTCTTTTAACAGAAGATTGGAACTCCAAGTGTAAATATTTCTTTTGGAAAGCAAGATTGGCTTATTTTAACAGAGCAAATAACTAAAAAGAAATGAAGGAAGTCCAAGAGGTGGAAAGCTGTGTTTCTTCTGGCATAAGGGAAAAGCTTAAGTATGGCAGATTCAGAAAGAGAACTGAGCAAACAGCAGGAAGCATGCAGGAATTGAGTGCAATTACAATTGTGAAAGCGCTTTCATGTCTGAAGGTAGAAATCCTTACTCATGCATGAACACTCTTGAACAAACATTACCAGGGCCGCTGTATTGAGATTTTAGGCCTGTGTGAAAATGCTGCCAGTAGAAAAGGACAAGGACATTTTCGCGCAAATGGAACTTCCATTTATCTTGCAGCAAGGTTCTACTTGCTCAGCACTTCTGGCCTAGCACCAAGTTCTGGGCTGAGAATCAAGAGATGGGAGTTCTGGTATCAAACCTAACATTGACTAGTAGGCTTACTTTAGGAAGGCCAAAGAATAATAGAATTACAGCCTTGAAAGAAACTTTAGAATTTTCTTGATTCTATCATTTCATTTTATAGCAGCTGAAAGGGAGGTGAAACCCACCTGTGCTTTGGTTTTTCCAGTCTGTTGAATGTGTTCACCACTTCCTCTGCCTCTGTGACAGAGTGCGGTGAGGATGGAGTGGAGCAGGAGGTTTGAGAGTGTCTCCCCTCTATGATCTCTTTTTTCCTTGGGTTCCTGTGCTATTTAATATTTGTCCTGTCATTTCATCTTTTTGTTTTGTTTTGTTTTTAATTGCCTAGGCTTGTTTGCTGCACTGTATTTGCCTACTTTTTGTTCTTACCTTGATTTGTGAGGCAAGGACTTACATTAAATAGCAAATAAAGAGCCCAAAACATACTATCTGTTGAGGATACAGTAAAAACTGAAACTCACCACGTGGTTACTGTGCAGCAGCTACTGCGTACGACAGTCCTTAGAAGTGGGTGGCATTGATTCATCTGAGGAAGCTGAGGGCCAGAGAGGTCAAGCAGCTGCCCAAGAACACACAATTAGGGCATAGTGGAGGAGGAAGCAGACTCAAGTTTCTTTGGCACAAGAGCTCTTATTTTTTCATGCAAACATGCTTGGTTATGTTAAAAATGATTTTGAAATTTTAGATGTAAGTATGACAACCATTGCATTTTCTGAGGGGACCTAGGAGATGGGTGCAGGAAAAATCAGGAGGAAGCAAAGAAAGAGAGTCTTTCGATATTATTGAAACCATCCGTGAGAGAACTGGGACACTATCACACGTCTTATACTCCAAGGATACTGCACAGGAAATTTCATGCAACCTTCTCTTCGACCCCTTTCTTCAGCCTAGTTATTAGCCTAAAATATGTTCTCTTAATATTCAAGTGAGGCATGAATTAAGAAAATGTTAGATCCCTTATATTTAATCACTGATCATGCATCTTCTATTTTATACTCCTCAGGTGCTCTTACCTGTTCTCTCCATCTCTGGCAGGGGAGTGTACTGAGCTCAAATAGGGGACTGGCACTCAAGACTTGTCTCCATTATGAGTGGAAAGCTGCAAGCCATGCCCTCAGGGAGTACTTGAACCCTGCTCTCTGCAGCTTCTATGCTTTCACCAGGCGCTGGCCACCAAGGACACCTGGTGTTAAAAACACTTGCAGTTTTAAATGGCAAATCCTCCAGGAAAACAGTGTGTTTATACCTTTCTCAGGTTTTTCTATAATTTTTAACTCCTTTTTAGCTGCTACTCTTTAAATTACCCCTGTTAGAAAAGGCAGAGTCCACTTGAAAAACTCTAAAGAACAGATATTCTATGTAGGTGAAATATGAACCGTATGTACTTTCAATTCATTTGATACTTATCAATTGCCTACTATGTGCAAAGCTTTGTGCAGTAAACTTTGCGCCATTCCAGTTCAGATTCCCAGACAGATTGTCAGAGAGCTGCAACATCACCTACACAACTACATCTAGACATTCCCACCTTCTCTTTCTTCTACTTGCTATTTTGTTTTTCTTCTCTTCTGTGTCCTACACAAATACCCACCAATTCTTTAATCTGCTAGCCAGAAAAGCAATTAAAGTTTTGTCACAGGGAGGTATGAAGATACATGACTTATGCTGGAGTATGTTTCACATAATAATACAAATATAGCCATGACCCATATCAACGATAATTTTCCTGAGAGAACTAGTATTTATTCTTTTACAAAACCCATTTTTTAAAAAAATCAATAGATATAAAAATTGAGATACATTTTTGCGTGAATATTTTTGGCACTTTTCAGTTTGGAACTCAGCCTTGACCAGTCCTCACTTATCCAGCCTCAAAACTCTTGGCATTTCAGCCTCTTGATCAAAATCGGGATGTTGGGTTGGCGTGTGGTAGCCCATCTACCTCCCATACCCCCCACAAAAAAGAAAAGCAAAACACGTAATCTAGGAGTGCTTAGCTGTCTAGAAGTTTGATTTTTATTCTAAGAATCTGCTAGTTAGAATTATTTCTAAAAAGGGGAAACAATTAATGTCAAAATCACATATTACATACTAATATGGGTTTCATATTATTGATATTAAGCAAATTTTAAAAGTTTAAAAAAATATAAAAAGTAAAAGGAGAGAGAGAAAAATCACTTCTAATTGTACCATCAAAAATGATCACTCAGGGCTGCGCACATTGGCTCAAGGCCTGTAATCCTAGCACTCTGGAAGGCTGAGGTGTGAGGATTGCCTGAGCTCAGGAGTTCAATACTAGCCTGAGAAAGAGCGAGACCCTGTCTCTACTAAAAATAGAAAAATTAGCTGAGTGTCATGGCATGTACCTGTCGTCCCAGGTATTTGGGAAGCTAAGGCAGGAGAATCGCTTGACCCCAGGTATTTGAGGTTGCAGTGAGCTAGGCTGATGCCATGGCACTCCCCAGGGTGACAGAGTGAGATTCTGTCTTGAAAAGAAAAAAAGAAAAAGATTATATTGGAAACCTTCTTACATGAATAAAAATTCTTCTGAAATAGTCATATAAAAGTTTATTTCTAATTGGTCCATGATTTAATAACTATTCTTCTGTTGTATACTTAGGTTATTTCTAGTTTTTCACTACTATAAATGAGCAGAGATGAGCATCCTATATATACATTTCCTAATATTCAAGTATTTCCTTGGTGGACTCTTATGTTACTCCATACACAAAAATCAATTCAAAGTGAATTAAAGACTCCTGGAACTGTAAAACTACTAGAAGGAAACATTGAGAAAAGAACTCCATGACATTGGCCTTAGTAATAATTTCTTAGGCATAATACTAAAAACACACAGGCAACAAAAGCAAAAATAGATGAGTGAGACCACATTAAACTAAAAATCTTCTGCACAGCAAAAGAAGCAATCAAGAAAATGAAAAGGCAGCCTACAGATAGGAGAAAATATTTGCAAACCATATATCTGATAAAGGGCTAATATCCAAAATAGCTAAGCAACACCAACAACTCAATAGTAAAAAACCAAATAACCCAATTAAAAAATGGGCAAATGAACTGACTAGACATTTCTCCAAAGATAATACACAAATAGCTAACAGGTATATGAAAATGTGCTCAACGTCACTGATCAACAGGGAACTGGAAACCAAAACTATAATGAGATATTACTTCACTCCTATTAGGGTGGCTATGTTTAAAAAACAAAAAACAAAAGTTAACAAGTGTTGATGAATATGTGGAGAAAAGGAATACACTGTTGGTGGTAATGTAAATTGATACAGCCACTAAGGAAAACAGTATAGAGGTTTCTCAAAAAATTCAAAATAGAACTACCATATAATCCAACAATCCCAACAATTCTAAGTTTATATCCAAGAGAATTGAAATCAGGGTCTCAAAGAGCTACCTGCATTCCTGTGTTCATTGCAGCATTATTCACAGTAGCCAAGACATGGAAGCAACCTCAATGTCAACTGATGGATAAATAGATAAATATTAATAAAATGTGGTATATACAAACAATACAATATTATTCAGCTTTATAAAGAAGGAAATCCTACCATTTGCAACAATATGAATGAACATGGAGGACATAATGCTAATTGAAATAAACCAGATACAGAGGGAAAAATACTATGTGGTACCACTTACATGAGGAAGCTAAAATAGTCAAACTCATTAAAAAATAGAGTGGAAAGGTGGTTGCCAAGGGCCTGGGGTAGGGGAAAATGGAGAGTTATTAGTCAAAGTCTACAAAGTTTCAGGCACACTCGTTGGTAGAAATGTAAATGCCAGATGAATATACAAGATGAATAAGTCCTAGATATCTGCCGTACAGTATAGTGCCTATAGTTAACAATATTGTATTGTATACTTAAAAACTTGCTACGATGATAGATCTTATGTTAAGTGATTGTATCTCTCTCTCTCTCTCTCTCTCACCACACAAACACAGTAATAATAATAAGAGATAAAGAGGGTGGGAGGAAACCTTTGGAGATGATGGATATGTTCATGTCATTGATTGTAGTGATGATTTCACAAGTGTATGAGTTTTCTCCAAACTCATCAAGTTATATACATTGAATACGTACAGCTTTTCGTAGGTTGGTCATACCTCTATAAAATAGTTTAAAAATCATCAAAAAAGAATTTTAAAATAGTTTTAAAAATAATTTAATTTGTATAAAGTTTCAAATACAAAATTATTACATCAAAGGCTTTTAATACAAATTTCCATATTGCTTTCTAAAAGAATTGTACCAGCTTGCAATCCCGAGAGAAAAAAAAATCTATCTTACCACATCTTCAAATTTATATTTAATTATTCTACCTGCATTACTGACCCATGAGAAAATTACTAAATGGGAGGCTACTCCTGAGTTGCCACAGCTCTCTGACAATAGGTTTGTTGTCTGAGGAAAGAATTTATCTTATCCCATTTCATGTTCCAGAAATTTAACTTTTATAGAATGTGAGGTATCTACACAAAACATTTCCAAATCAACTAACATTTCCTGAACACCTACTATGTGCAAAGAACTATTCCTGGTGTTGTGGAAAATACAGTCCTTTCCTTCAAAGTACTTACTATTTAGAAGGAGAGGTGAGATTATATCTACCTTCCACAGTATGCGCTCCTTGCCCTTCTGTAATAGTTACACAGCTCATACGAAACAGAAAGTCATATGAGCCAGAGAAGAGTTATGAAGAGTTTAATGAGAGGGCAGAACAGAAGGAATCATTTGCTAAGATGGGGAGATCTAATATCAATTGCTTTGAGCCTTGTCCTTTTTGCATTAGGTGGAATAAAACCCTGTAGATAGAGCTTTGGGGCCTTAAGATCCCTTTATAGAAGGTCTCAGCAGAAATAGGATTCTCTTTAGAAATTTTGGATTGCTTTAGAGTGTTGTATATGATGGAATGAAGAAGTCCTGTGATTATGTTCATCATCATTCCCACTAGCATGAATACTTTTTATAGCGTTTCAAGTAGAATGGATAATCATATCAGTGCTCTGCTTTGCAAATACTGTTGAATCCTGTATATATATATATTAAGGTTTTTCCCATGTCCATATTTAGTAGAGGTGAAACTGATTCTTGAGGTGGAGTCAAACAAAAGAAAAGTTGAGACCTTGGCCTACTAGGATCCCAGCTGCTGTGTATATATATGTACATAGGAGAAAAAAAAAAAAAAAGATGATGTTCTGGTTTTATCTTAGTGACATTCAGTTGTCACTCTTTTTACTTCCAGTGATCTATGGATGCGTTATTCAGTATGTTAGCCACTAGCCACATGTAGCTATTTAAATTTACTTGTCAATTAATGGACATTAAATTAAAAAATCTAGTTGTTCTAGTCGTGTTTCAGCTCACCAATAATCCATGTGGCTAGTGTCTGCTACACAGGACAGAGCATATATAGAATATTCCATTATTGCAGGAAGTTCTGTTGGACAGTGCTGATCTAGTGTTAGGTAGTTATGTAAGCTCAAGAAAATTATTGGGTAGTTACATAGGCTCAAGAAAATTGGTGGTGGAGTTGGCCAGAATTTTGAAATTATGTAATTATAGATGTAAGACCCAATTTTCTAGGTTTAAGAGAAGGTAAAGTGGCTTTCCTATTTTCTGGGGTATAGTTAGCAATACTCTTTGAACATAAACTATGTGCAGATCGTCTTCTGTAAAAAACGATCTAGAATGAAGGCAAAGAAAAGGGAAATCTTGAACATTACCATTTGTAAATCTGGGAAGGTCATTTAGTTATAGATACAATAATCATGTGTCCCAGTTTACCAGGGTGATTCCAGTTTGCACCACCTGTTTTCTTGGCATAATTATTAAGAGTTCTCCCTTTCCTTCTGAAAGCGTCCTAGTTTGGATGACAGACTATATGGTCACCATTCTTACAGTCTTACGTTCTCCTCTTTTTCCTCATTGAAACTTGTAGATGAGCAAAACAAAAGCTTTCTAAATCCAGGTTGCCTAAAAGCAATCTTACCCACGTCGCATTTGGAGGTATGTGATCACAGGCTGTAAAATTGTTCCTCACATATTGAGAGGCAACTTACTGTGGCAATGTACTATGCATCATTCTTGGGCTTCAGTTTTTCTCTTAAGAATGAATAGTCAGAGACAACACTGTTTAACCAGAACATAGAAATATATGAATGACTTAGGGAGACATAAACTACATGAATTGCTTGCGGATACATATTTCTTGCATCAACCGGTTTCCATGAGTTATATGAGGAAAGACAGGCTTGACCTTCACAGAAATGCAGAAATATTTATAGACATATGCAGTGGAAACAGAACTGATCTGGGAGGCAAAATATGTGAGCCCCTTAGTAGTTTAGCCATATATATAAACTTGGGTTTTCCTTTTGTATGTCTTGTCCCTGTTGATTCCAGTTTTCTAGAGGGAAAGGTGTGATGTAATTTTAAAGCATTCTTCACTTGAGCCAGTTTGAACACTTGAACTTCATTCAATTCCTAAATACACCAGTCTCTCTCTCACTTCCTGGCCTTTGCCTGTACATTTTTTTTTTTTCATTCTTTAGTTCTTGGCATGAGTGTCAGACTTCACGGAAGTTTCTCTGATCCCTAAATCAGATCAAGTGATCTCATGGTCTGTATACTTCCTCTACAAAGCACTGAAGTTTAATTTCTACTTACTCGTCCAAATTCCCCTTAACAATTTAAGCTCTATGAGAATAAAAGCCATGTCTATTTTATTTGCTTTATATCTGCTGTCCTAGAACAGAATCCATGTAGCTGATCCTCAACTATGTTTGCGGAGTGAATGAATACAATGAACGAACAAGGCTGTGTAAAAGTCTTTTGTTCCAAGGAAACAAGAGTTAAGTGAGACCTCGTTCCTGTCCTGAAAGAGCATACAGTTAAGGTCAAACTGGAATGTCTGTAATACAGGCAAACTAAGCTTCACAAAAGAGAGACAAAAAAATTCTGTAGGGATTCAGAGGAAAACGACAGCACATTAGAGATAAGAAAAGGCTTCTTGAAAGAGGGAGCATTTGAGAGAGGCCTTAAAGGAAAACTAGAACTTCCATAGGCGGAGATCATTAATATGCAGGTAACATTCAATTTATCGTCAACCTAGCATGTACAGGAAGATATTAATAATCGTTTTAGGCACTAAGCTAGTATTAGTAAGAAGGCAGGTAAGACATGGTTCCTGCCTTAAAAGGGCCAGAGATCTAATTGGGAAACATACAGACATACTAAAAGCTGTGGATAAGGCACAATGTATGTCATGCTAAAGTTAACGGTGTAACCAGAGTGACTGGCAGCTCGGAGGAGAGAGGGCCCAGGGTGGAACCAGAGAGGAGCTATCAATTCTGATGGGGTGTCTTTTCCACTAGGGTGAAGAACATGACAGTAAAGCTCTGCAGCTGTGGATTTTAATGAACTTCTTGGAACTTGCCTTTGTTTCTCTTGTTGCTTGGCAACTCTCAACTGGCTCATGAGATGGTCACCACTGGGAACAATTTTTTTAAAGACTAAACTTTAAATCTCCCATTTACATACAGACCATATGGTAAAACTTTCCTCCAGTCAGCTACCTATGCAGGCCAATGACCTTGGTGTGTTAAGAGCATTTCACCCAGATTTTACCTGACCTATATGTTTGCTGTACCCCTGTGCGGTAATCACTGGACTCAACTTAGATAACTCCCAGGGACATTCTGAGCTGATTTCTTCCAGAGGGAGCTGTGACTGGTTAGAATGTACTTTAAGTGAGATCTATTTATTTCCCCTTTCCCTCTTGTGCTCTCACTTTGGGAATTACAGGCTGTGCTGCTCTGCGGATTCCCCACGGTGTATATGCCAAATGGCTTGCCTCGCCCAGCTGGCCGCCTCGGCCCTCGGGATCCTCAGAGGTTGCTCAGCAGCAGCCTGAGTGGAAGATTTAAGGGAGAGTGAAGACTTTTTTGTCTTTAATTAATCTGAAGCTGATACATGGATTCAAACTCTTACCGTGGGCTCAAATGCACCATGGGTACGTGAGTGTCCCGGGGATTGGAGCA
>CAUYSK010047000.1:0-68628 GCA_963575035.1 Avahi laniger
AACTCCTGGGCTCAAGCGATCCTCCTGCCTCAGCCTCCCGAGTAGCTGGGACTACAAGCATGCACCACCATGCCCGGCTAATTTTTTCTATATATTTTTAGCTGTCCAATTAATTTCTTTCTATTTTTAGTAGAGACAGGGTCTCGCTCTTTCTCAGGCTGGTTTCGAACTCCTGAGCTCAAACAATCCGCCCGCCTCGGCCTCCCGGAGTGCTAGGATAGGTTTCTTTTTGATCTATGATCCTTCTAACTCCTGGCCCTCCATTCCGTTTTCTCTGTCTGGACTGCACTCTCCTCCTCCCGTTCCCCTTCCTCTGCTACTTCTGATTAACTCCACTCATCCTCAGATCTCACCTTAGCATTTTCTCCGGGGAGGCATCCCTGAGTCTCAAAGGCTTAGCTCGTGTACTTCTCACAGCAACTTTTCTGTTAGCATTTCTCATACCGTAATGTAAGCACTTTGTTTCTCCCTCTAATCTGTTAGCACCATGCGGCAGGTACCACGTCTGTCTTGTTGAACGTTAGTTCTACAATGCCTAGCACAGTGCCTGATATATAGTGGACACAGAATAAATATTCATTACATAATAATAAATAGGTAAAGGTCAGAAAAATTTCAGAATCAGAGTATATCAGAGTAAGTCTTGGAATATTATAATCTAGCCTTTGGCTAAGTGACTCTTTTACCTCTGCTGATTTCTGTTCTATTTAACAGTCATATTGATTGGGATACAGGTTTGGCTGCTGGTCACAGAGACCCAACTTTACACTACTTTAAACAAGAAGAAATTCTATTTCTCTCTCACAACACAGTCCGGAAGTAGGCAGTCGTGGACTGGTACGGCAGCTGCGCTCTGTGGGATAAGGCCAGAGCCAGGCTTTTCTATCTCACTGCTCCACCATCCTAGGATGATGTCCTTGTTCCCAGGCTTCCCTGCCACAAATCCTAGGAGGCCCACTTTTGTCCTGGGATCCATGGAACTTATACTCAAAGTCAATTTAATTTCGCTTGGGTGCTTGAACGGATACTAGGACCATCCGGGAACTGTAGGGCAGCTGGAGTCTGGTATGGATTGAGAGACCTAATTAAACTGAAGAATTTCTCACTGCTTTTCCAATCCATACCTTAACCCCAAGCCTTCTCAGATGGGGAAGACCGAAAGCTTAGCCCCGGTTGGGTATGTATGCCAAGAATGCCAGCTGGTTCTCGTGCTAAGGTCAGACAACCTTCAAGCAGAGTGCTATGGTTTCCTGAAGCACAGGACACACTAACTCAACAGAAGGGCATCCTAGCAAGTAATAAGAGAGAAATTTCTTTGAACAAAGTTAAATACATTACCCATTTGGCTATAAGAAAAAATATATTACTCGTCTGGCTATAAGGTTGCTACAAAATTTACCATTGCATCATTATTTTTTTACAATGTCTTTCTGTTGTGTTACTCTGGAGAGAAATCATCAGGTTTTATGACTAAGGTTTGAAATAAAGGCCAGCCTACTCTCTCAGTTCTCCCCTCCCACGAAATATCCACACACAGGGCAGATGCACACAGATGTTCAGATGTACACACGCACATTATCCCACATATTTCCCTGGAGGAAAGGAGAGAAGAGAGAGGAAAGGGGAAAAAAACCATGGTAGGGACAAGAGTTTTATGCAGCTTTCTAGCGCAGCAACTATTCACTCATCCAGAAGAAGCTGAATAAATCAGGATAACTACTCCTCCCCTTCCCCTTCCCCAAACTAAACATTTTCATTCTGTAGACCTTGCTTTGTGTCTTAGACAAAACAGGATTAGTGTGGGTCACTATGAGTTGATTCTGCCAATTTAACAGGAAAATAACAAGAGCCAAAGATTTGTCTAAATTAGTTCTTGGCAAAGGCAATATATGAGATATTTTCTGATTTTCAAAAACGACATTATCTAATTGATATACAACCCAAAATCGACTCTCTAAAGCGATAAAATTCACTTTTCTTTGTGTTTTTGTGTGTCTCTGTGTGAGTAGTTACCATATTTGTAGAATTTTGGTTAATTTTCATTAAAATTATATTTCCATTGTATATGTTTTTCTTTTCTTTCCACCTTCTCAAAAGTTTTCCTTTAAGGCAGAAAGTTTCCATTCTTGGTTTCATCCAAAAGACAAATATTTCTGGGAAAACACAGCATTTAAGCTATTCAGCAATTCTAGTGTTATGTAACTGACCACACTAAGAGTTTCAATTAACTTTGGTTACATTTTATTGAAGAGTGTCACAGAATAGAATAACTGGTGATAATTTTCAAAACTTTCAAATGTTTTTAAACAGAAAAGGTCCTCTTAAAAAATATGCAGCATCTTCTGATAATGGTAGAAAGTAAATCTCTTGTTTGAAGTATTCTCAAGACCATTGACTGTATTCCAAGACTGATTTGCAAGTTTGACTTTAAGGCATTAGTTTTCATAACTCAAGCTCTCCTTGATCTTTTTTCCCTCTTGCTCTTTTCTCTGGTTATTTTTGTTTAATCTTCTTCAACGGTGGTTGCATCTTGAGATTCTGTTTAGACTGTGCTCCTCTTCCACTAAAGGAAGAATCACGTGAATTCATGGTTTCAAACAACTTCTCATGTATGTACTAACGTAAAACTCACCTTCTTCATTTCTAGTCGTTATCTCTCCTTTCCATTACTGTTCAATATCTCTATTTTCTTTGTCCCCAAAACTGAGGCAATAATATTTTTTCCCAAAGCAGAAGCCCTTCCCAGTTTCTATTTATTTATTTAGAGACAGGGTCTTACTCTGTCGCCCAGGCTAGAGTGCAGTGACGTCATTATAGCTCACTGCAATCTCAAACTCCTGGGCTCAAGCAATCCTCCTGCCTCAGCCTCTCAAGTAGCTGGGAATATAGGTTCGTGCTGCCATACCTGACTAATTTTTTCTATTTTTGGCTGAGACAGGGTCTTGCTCTTGCTCAGGCTGGTCTTGAATCCCTGATCTCAAGCGATCCTTCTACCTTGGCCTCCCAAAGTGCTGGGATTACAGGCATGAGCCACCATACCCTGGCTTCTCTTTATTTTGATGTCCCCACTACAATTCCAGTGTCCTAATTTTAAAACATTATAATTTTTTTTTGCTTTCTTCTTTCATTTACTTGCAGCATGCTGCCTACTATCAAGCTGCAACATTTCTTTTTCCCAAATATCACTCAGATTCATTTCTTTATTTCAAAGCCCTTATATTTTCTTACTCAGCCTAGGTGTTAATATTTGTTATAGCCTCCTCTCTGTGCTTTCTCCACTCTAAGCTAACCTATAGACAAGTATTAGAATCATCTTGTTCATAAACAAGGATGCCCTTTTTCACTGCTCTTATTCATCATAGTACTGGAAGTCCTAACCAGAGCAATCAGGCAAGAGAAAGAAATAAAAAGCATCCAAATTGGAAAAGAGGAAGTCAAATGGTCTCTCTTTGCAGACACCATGATTTTATATATAGAAAAACCCGAAGACTCCACCAACAAACTCTTAGAACTGATAAATGAATTCAATAAAATTGCAGGAGACACAATCAACATACAGAAATCAGTGGCATTTCTCTATATCAATAATGAGCTAAGTAAAAAAGAAATCAGTTCCATTTATACAATAGCTACAAAATAAAATAAAATACCTAGGAATAAATTTAACTAAGAAAGGGAAAGACCTCTGCAATGAAAACTATAAAACACTGATGGAGGAAATTAATAAGAGGACACAAACAAATGGAAAGACATCCCATGCTCATGGATTGGAAGAATTAATTGTTAAAATGACCATACCCAAAGTAATCTATGGATTTTCTGTAATCCCTATTAAAATACCAATGACATTCACAGAAATAGAAAAAAAAGTCCTAAAATTTGTATGGAACCACAGAAGACCCCCAATAGCTAAAAAGAACAAATCTGGAGGCATCAAACTACTTGACTTCAAAGCTGTAGAAATCAAAAAGGCATGATACCAGTATAAAAACAGACACATCGAACAATGGAACAGAATAGGAACATAGAAGTAAATCCATGTACTTGCAGCCAACTGATTTTTGACAAAGGCACCAAGAACACATATTGGGGAAAGGACATCTTTTTCAATAAATGGTGCTAGGAAAACTGGATATTCATGTGCAGAAAAGTGAAACTAGACACCTATCTCTCATTATACACAGAAATCAACTCAAAATGGATTAAAGACTTAAATGTAAGACCCAAAACTATAATACTACTAGAAGAAAACACAGGGGGAATGATTCAGGACATTGGTCCAGGTAAAGATTTTATGGCTAAGACTTAAAAAGCACAGATAACAAAAATGAAAATAGAAAATGGGACTATATTAAACTAAAAAGCTTCTATACAGCAAACAATCAACTGAATAAAGAGACAATATATAGGATGAGAGAAAATATCTGCAAACTATTTATCCAACAACATACTACTATCAAGAAGGAGTTTGAACGCAACAGTATAAAAACGAATATTCCCATGGAAAAGTGGTCAAAGGATCTGAACAGCCATTTCTCAAAAGAAGACATACAAACGGCCAAGAGATATATGAAGAGATGCTCAACATCACTAATCATCAGGGGAATACAAATGAAAACCATAATGTGATTATATCTCACTCCAGTTAGAATGGCTATTATCAAAAATACAAAAATAACAAATGCTGATGAAGATGCAGAGAAAAAGGAACTCCTACACTGTTGGTGGGAATGTAAATTAGTACGGTCATTATGGAAAATAGTACGGAAATTTCTCAAAAAAGTAAAAATAGAACTACCACACAGCCCCAGTAATCTCACTGCTGGGTATTTATCCAAAGGAAAGGAAGTCAGCATATCAAAGGGATATCTGCACCAATATGTTTATTGTAGCACTGTTCACGGTAGCCAAGACATGGAATCAATCCAAGTGTCCATCAGTGGATAAATGGATAAAGAAAATGTGGTATGTCTACACAATTGAATACTATCCAGCCATAGAAAGAGTGAAATTCTGTCATTTACAGCAACATGGATGGAACAGGAGGTCATTCTGTTAAGTGAAATAAGCCAGGCACAGAAAGACAAATATCACATGTTCTCATTCATATGTAGGAGCTAAAAAAAGTTGGTCACATGGAGGTAGAAAGTAGAATGATGGTTAGCAGAGACTGGGAAGGGTTGTGGGGGAATGAAGAGAGCTTGGTTAACGAGTATAAACATATGGTTAGATAGAAGGAATAAGTTCTAGTGTTCAATAGCACAGTAGAGTGACTGCAATTAACAATAACTTATTGTACATTGCAAAATAGCTAGGAGAGATGATTTGATATGTTCCCACACAAATGATAAAATTTTTAAATGATGGATATCCTAATTACCCTGATTTGACCATTATGCAATGTACACATGTATCAAAATATCACATGTACCTCATAAAAATGTAAAATTATTATATATCAGTAAAAAAGAATCATTTTGTTCACACCATTTTATGATTTCAATTATTTTGTAAGAAAAATTAAAACATCTCCATCACTAGCTGCTTTAGCCACACCTCATTTACCCGATCTACTTCTCCAACCAAATATCATCTCTTTCCATCTCTTGTGAATGTGCCATCTGGAAGACTCCTCTTTTTTCCTCCCAAAACATATTTCTTTTTTTCTTCAAAGGTAGTGGTTAACAAAGCCTTAATAAAAGCTGTAATTATTTGGAAGCCCTTTAAAAGTGAGCACCACCTGACTAATTTTCTCAGAGTCTCTCAGGGCCACATTGCTCAGTCTGCCCTGCTCTCTTAATCTGTACTTGCTGATCTGTGGCTCTGTAAAATCATTTTTCAGTCATTTGTGTCTTTCCTCAGATTTTAGAGTATAAGCAACTTTAAGGTAAAGATAATATCTAAGATTTACTTATATTATTCAGCTGTAATTACTGAGCACTTAATTGAACTTACGGCATCTACCTGTCCATCTATTAATATCTAATCAAATTATTTATTGAACATCTATTATGTGCTAGGCACTGTGTGAGGTGCTAGAATACAATGGTGAGAAAAAAGTGGTGTTACTCCTGCCTTCATAGAGTTTACAGACTAATGGGAGAAACAGACATTTATAAATAATTATACCATTTGAATGTGAAATGAAAACAGATAGAGCTACAAAGAGAGGATGTTCTCTCATGGTGCCATGTACCATGAGAGAATCTAATACAGGTATTTAACCCAGGTGAGAGAGGAGAGAAGGGAAGGATGTCCCAAACAAGGAGAACCACATGTGCAAAGCTCTGTGGAAGGAGGGAGCCAGATATGTTCGAGACACTGAAAGAAGACTGGGGTGGCTGGAGCCTAGATAACACAGGTAGAAAATATATATATATATACATGTAGAATATATATATAAAAATATATATGTAAAACATATATATGTAGAATATATATATGTGAAGTTCTAGTGTGTGTGTGTGTGTGTGTGTGTGTGTGTGTATAAAAGAAGTTCTAGTTTATCTGGGTTTTCAGTACCATTTCAATGCCATTATTATGGAAAAAGGAAGTTCCTTCAGTCCTTAAAAAAAGATATGATTTGGCTAACTGCCCAATAACACCTTCTCAGATCTTGGTCAAAGCATGGCATCAGGTCACCCATCTCCCACTTTGCAAATGTCTCATTGTATATCACGCAACCTGGCATTAGGTCTGAACTGGTTGTTGTATGTTTTGATCTTTTCAACCATGTGAACATATTTCTGGCTGGTTGTCCTTTTTTCTTTTACAGAAATCTATAATTAGATGAAGTAATAATGCTCATTAGCCCAAGTTACAAATAGTATTTCAGTACCAACTTCCTCCTCAAGAGAGTATTGTCAACAATTAAGAATAACTGCCAACAACTGGTAAACCATTAGTTGAAAAATGTTCACCATCATGGCCAGAGGAGCCCTCTGCCTTTGGCCTGCCGTCTGTTGGGTGCTATTTGTTTATATTTCTTCTGTTTTCCCTTTCTAGCCCCTAGGGCAGCCACTTCTCTACTTGCAGTAGATCTATCTAAAATTGGCTTGTAATTGGCTTGCCTAAATGTAAGAACCTAATAACAGAGCACCGAGAATTTTTAACCCATACCTTATAGTATTTCCGTGAGAATTAATAAAATCAGTTTGGTCCCTCAGAAAATGGAAGCAACTGTCTACTGCTTAAAGAGTGTTCAGAGGACTGTTCATGTTTAACCAAGTGTGACTGGCTTTTCACCCTTTGCTAAGCAAGGTTGAAAGGTCAAGCAAAAAGTAGGTGAATGGGGCAAACCCAGTTACCATAGCTAGAAAGAACCTTAGCAGGATGCCCAGCTGACAGTGGCAAGCTGGGCACAGAAAGTGAATTGGTAAGTAACACAGCTCGCAAGCCTGAAGAACAGGGAGAAGACTTTCATGGGGATGCTGAAAGGATTAAGCAGTGTGCAGTTTCACCAGACTTTCATGTTGTTGGAGGAGGGAATCAAGAAGTAACAGATTTATTTGCTTATGTCCTCCAAAAGTTTTTTACGGATCTACAGATAGCTGAAGATACAGTTTATGAATAAAATATTGCAAAATGGCTATTGTCAATTTCACTCACTACCAGTGAGTGGGAATGGTTTTGCAGATTAGTCTGTTTAGGTAATGGCCCCAGGCAGGTAGAGGCAACTTATACTCAGTAGTTACCAAGGTGTGAAATGGCAGTCCTGCCCTTTCACTTATTTACCTTTCTTCACATAGTTTTCCTCTTAGGACTGTTTTCCTCTGAATTTTTGACTGACCATGGAACATTATAGTCCAGCATTGAGTGTGAGGATGACAAAACTGAGGTGTTCCCATTTCTTAACCGTCTTCTGCTGATATTGCCATCTTCAAGACAAGTTTTTTTTAAACAATTTTATCGATGTACGATTGACATGTAAAATGCTGTACATGTTTATTGTATGCAATGTAGTGAGTTTGGGGATAAGTACACACCCACGAATCCATCGCTACCATCAAAGCCATAGACATATCCATCACCCCACAGACTTCCTCCTGCCTCCTGTATTATTATCATATTATTATTATTGTTTGCGTGTGTGTGTGTGTGTGTGTGTTAAGAATATTTAACATAAGATCTACCCTCTTAAAAAATTTTAAGTATACAACACAATATTGGTAGCTATTAGGCTCTGTGCTATATACCTGTAGTAGAGCTCCAAAATTTACTCATCTTCTATAACTGAAACTTGGTACCCTTTGACTATCATCTCCACATTTCCCTCGTCCCCTCACCCTGGGAATCACCATTCTACTCTTTGCTTCAATGAGTTTGACTATTTTAGATCCTATATATGAGATCTTACCACATTTGTCTTTCTGTGTCTGGCTTATTTCAGTTAGCATAATGTCTTTCAGGTCCATCCATGTAGTCACAAATTGTAGGATTTCCTTCTTTCTTTATGGCTGAATAATATTCCATTTACGTATATTCCACATTTTCTTATCCATTCATTCATTAATGGACATTTAGGTTGTTTACATATCTTGGCTATTGTGAATAATGCTGCAATGAACATGGGAATGCAGATATCTCTTTGAGGTCTTGATTTAAATTCTTTTGGATAAATATTCAGAACTGGGATTGCTGGATCATGTGGTAGTTCTGTTTTTAATTATTTGAGGAACCGCCATACTGTTTTCCATAGTGGCTGTACCCATTTACATTCCCAACTTAAGTGTACCAGGGTTCTCTTCTCTCCTCATCCTTGCCAACACTTGTTTCCTTTTGTTTTTTTAATAGTAGCCATCCCAACAGGTATGAGGTGATATCTCATTGTACTTTTGACTTGTATTTCCCTAATGATTAATGATGTTGAGTATCTTATATAGCTATTGACCATGTATATGCCTTCTTTGGAAAAATGTCTGTTCAGGTCGTTTGCCCATGTTTTAATCAGGTTGATTAGTTTGCAATTGAGTTGTATGAGTTCTTTATATATTTTGGATATTAACGCCTCATCATATACATGGTTTGTAAGACAAGTTTTTATTAAGTGCTTATTTCCAAGTACAATGTCCATTATACTCGCACTGTCCTTACTCTTCTGTCATGCAATAACCTATTACCCAGGCAAAAGTAAAAAGAACGTGCAGATCACAAACCAGAAGCAGTAAACAAATACAGAATTACATTAAAGGAAAATGGTGCGGGAGCAGGGAGAAAAGGAGACACATTTTTAGTCAATGCTGCCTAGGTTCCAAGCACTGTGCTTTATATAGTGTATCTCATTTAACTCCATGATAAGCATGAAAAGAGACAAATGAGGAAAATAAGGATGTGAGAAGTGAGGGTCAGACTCTTGGTTGGCAACTCGTCTAGAGCTGGGATTTAAACTCAGATGCCAAATGTCCTATCATTTATCCAGGCACGTATCACTCCATGTCACCCGACATATATGAGTACATTCTATCACAAGTTTTATATCTTTTATTTCTCTTTTGTAGCCAGAGAGGTAGAATAAAATCTAGGAAAATATGATTTCATAGAGACCAATGAATAAGTGAATGAATGGAGGATATAAACTATATATTTTCATTTCTATAAAGATTTTCTTAAAAATCTACATACCAGCTGCTTGCATTTGCTCTTTATTTATTGGCCATGGTAAAACTGTAAAGCAAGAAAGTTGTTTTCCTCCCAGTTTAGTGTTCTTCCATATCTTTTTCCTCTTATTTCCTAGGACCTTTCTATTGTTACTGTCAGTGCCCAGCAATATGGCAACACAAAGTAATTCCTTAGCAACATCCTAATGCTTTAAATATAGATATTTTCTGATTTCCCTTTCCCTTCTTAACAAATTTTTATTAAATTTTGTTAAATATGTACTGTGCTAACAGTACATTATTGTTAACTATAAGCACAATGTTGTACAGATCTTTAGAACTTATTCATCTTGCACAATTGAAACTCTATACACACTAAACAGCAACTCTCCACTTTCCCCTCCCTCCAGCCCCAGGTGACCACCGTTCTACTTTCTGCTTCTAAGAGCTTGACTATTTTAGATACTTCATGTAAGTGGGATCGTACAGCGTTTGTCCTTCTTTGAGTGGCTTATTTCACTTAGCATAATGTTCTCAAGTTTTAATCGATATTGTCACATATGACAGGATTTTCTTCTTTTTTAAGACTGGATAATACTCTGTTGTATGAATATACCACATTTTCTTTATCCATTCCTCCACTGATGGACATTTAGGTTGCTTCATTCTACTGTGAGTAATGCCGTAGTGAACATGGGAGCACAGGTATCTCTTCAAGATCTTGATTTCAATTCTTTTGGATAAATACTCAAAATTGGGATTGCTGGATCATATGGTAGTTCTAGTTTTAATTTTTTGAGGAATCTCCATATTTTTTTTGCACAGCAGCTATACCATTTTACATTCCCACCAACACTGTACAAGAGTTCCAATTTCTCTTCATTCTTACCAACACTTTATATTTTAATAATGGCTATCCTAACAGCTGTGAGGTAATATCTCATTGTGGTTCTGATATACATTTCCCTGAAGATCAGTGATGTTGAGCAACTGTTCCTATAGCCATTTGTATGGCCATTTGTATGTCTTCTTTGGAAAAATGTCTATTCAGGTCTTTTGCCCATTTTTAAATTGGGTTATTTTTTTTTTGCTATTGAGTTGTAGAATTTCCTTATCTATTATGGGCATTAAATATTTATTAGATATGTGATTTGCAAATATTTTCTCCTAATCCATAGTTGGTTTTTTACTGTGCTGTTTCCTTTGTAGTCCTACTTGTCTATTTTTGATTTTGTTGCCTGTAGTTTTGGTGTCATATGCAAGAAATCATTGTCACGACCAATGTCATGAAGCTTTTACCCTATATTTTTGTTTCAGTCCATTTGTGTTGCTATAAAGGAATATCTGAGACTGATAATTTATACAGAAAAGAGATTTATTTGTCTCATGCTTCTGTAGACTGTACAAGAAGCACGGCACTGGCTTCTGCATCTGGTGAGGGTCTTAGGCTCCTTCCACTCACCGTGGAGAGGAAGGGGAGCAGGCATGTATAGAGATCACATGGCATGACAGGAAGCAAGAGAGAGGGAGTGGGCAGATGCGAGGCTCTTTTTAGCAACCTATCAGCTCTTATGGGAGCTAATAGAGTAAGAACTCACTCATGGCACAAGCTATTCATGAGGGATCTGCCCCCAAGACCCAAACACTTCCCATTAGGCTCGGCCTCCAACACTGGGGATCAAATTTCAACGTGAGATTCGGAAGGGCTGAACAAACCAAACCACAGCAATTTTCTTGTAGCAATTTTACAGTTTCAGGTTTACATTTGAGTCTTAATCCATTTTGGATTGATTTTTGTGTATGGTAGAAAATAAAAGTCCAGTTTCATTCTTTTGCATATGTATATACAGTTTTCCCAGCACCACTGATTGAAGAGACTATCCTTTCCCTATTGTGTACTCTTGGCACCCTTGTTGAAGATAAGTTGACCTTAAGTGCTTGGGTTTGTTTCTGGCTCTGTGTTCTGTTCCATTGGCCTATGTTTGACTTTATGCTAGTATCATATTGTTTTCACTATTGTAGCTTTGTAATATGTTTTGAAATCAGAATGTGTGAGACCTCCAGCTTTGTTCTTCTTTTTCAAGATTGCTTTGGCTATTCAGGGTCTCTTATAGTTCTGTATGAATTTTAGGATTTTTTTTCTATTTCTGTAAAAAATGCAATTGAGATTTTGATAGGGAATATTGAATCTGTAGACAGTTTTGGGTAGTATGAACATTTTAACATATTAAGTCTTTCAATCTGTAAACACAGGCTGTCTTTCTATTTATTTGTATCAACAAAAAGAACCTTGCTAGAACTAATACACACATTCAGTGAATTGAAGAATACAAAATTATTGTGCTTCTATATACTAACAACAATCTGAAAAATTAAAAAAGCAATCCCATTTACAATAGCATCAAAAAGAATAAAATACTTAGGAATAAACTTAACTAAAGAAATGAAAGTCTTGTACACTGAAAACTACAAAACATTGCTGATCTCCTTTTAACAAAACTCTACCAATTCTTTCAGGACTCTGCTGGGTCATGGGCAGGCTAATCTGGTAAATAAATGCAAACTGAGTTATAAATGGCTTATTGGTTTATCCTTCCCACATACTGACCAGGAATATTTTAACCCAAAGGTTACAGGCAATAAGGTAATACAGACTAAACTGCCCGCAGGCGAAATATTTTAAAATAAATATGAAAAATGTATAAACTGCAACACTGGATTGTTCTATCTAGTATAAAGCCAGCTTTTTTTGAAGAACAACATGTGTACAAAATTGCTTACCTTATCAGGTATAAATACAAATCGTTATTCTCGGCAAACCTCTCTGAAATTTGAAAAGTAATTCGATGAGAAGGTATCATTTCAGATTTTCCCACATTGAATACATAACTCAGCTTTTCAGTGAGTCCGAGTAAATACAATTTGGGAGGAAGTGCAATAAGGAGGGAATGGAATTTTTTTGATCCCTTACCATGTGCTAGATGATCTGCATACGTTATTTCATTTAATCCTTTTCAAACTGTTTGAGGTAGATGTTTGTCCCATTTTACGGATGAGGAAATTAAGGCTCAGGAAAGTAGTGTTCAAGTTCACTCTTACCGTAAGCCTGAATTTGGAGCTGGATCCATTTACTTCGAAGCCAGTTCTTTTCCCTTTGCACACCAGGTGGCCAGCCAGGGCATTGGTGGTCTTGAGAGGAGTGTGAGCAGATCTGAAACCTGAGTGGGGCCTTGTGAGTTACGAGCTACCCTATCCAGGAAGGCTTCCTGGGAGGGGTGAGGTTGAAGAAAATGCTTAATATCCCTGAAGTGGAAAATTTTCAGTCATCTACAAGTTTATAGCCCAAAATTAGGTTAGGTAGTGGTGAAATTAATCTTATGGGTTGCTAACTCATTTGCATCCTCTGGTCTTCAAGATCACCGAATAATAGGTCCTCTAGGTATGGGCCTGGGGTCCTGAGGATGGCTCAACAAGCAGGGAGGTAGGGCCTCCACATCATTTTTCTCTGCCTCCTAGAAACACTCTGTCCTGGTCATCACAGAAGGATCTATTCTATATGCTTTTTTTTTTTTTAATTATAGAGACAAGCACTTCAGCTTGATAAAAAAAGCATTTTCCTCTCTATATAGTCCCTGAGAGCCTTGTAGTTTCTGGTCGTATGAAGGTAACTTGGCTGAGTGGCTTGAGAACATCTTCACATCTTTTGTTTTTCTTTGATGCACGCCCTTGCTGTCATTTATTCTGTTCTCCTGGGGACATCAGCACACTTGATTTTTAAATTTTCAGCTTGGGATATATTTACTGTTAACCCAAGTCCAGCCTGTAACCTTAGCATGACAATTAGTGCGAGGCTTTTTTTTTTTCTTTAATTTAAAGGTGACTAAATTCATTTAGGGGTGAATAGTATGAAAGGCATGATCCCTGAAGCTTTCGTAATTGGCATGGGATTCCGGCAGGTGCCAAGTTTGATTGCGTTATCATCTGAATTTCTTGCTGTTGATTTATTAAAACTGGATCTAAAAAATGTAATAATCTTTTGTCCCTATGGCAGGGTCTTTCCGTTGTGATGAAATTCCTGCTGGCAGTCGTCTTAGGAAGAGCTTCTCCCCCGCGGTTATTATCGCACTGTGTCCCTACAGTACAGACAGCCAGACTTCCAGTGGCTCCGCACAGAGACTCCCGGCTCCTCCAGGGCCCCGTCAGTCCCTGCAAACCCTTCACGCTGCGCCCCTCCCCACCCGTCACTGAGCCTTATCGTAACGCGTGGTACAAAGCAGTCCGGAGCGATTTCCTGTTGGTAGTGTGCCGATGCAGGACGGGGTACAGCCCCTGGGCATGGCTTTTGGAATATCCGGGTATCCTCTGACCTTATCCTTTGTCCCAAGGAAAAACTTCCTGGCTTCTAGTATTGTTGCTGTCCTTGGGGTCGCTCTGATTTAATTATTCTAGATTCAAAAGTGATACCATAGAACTTTTTCTGACTTTCCCCTTCCTTTGTTCCTCTGAGCGAAGGAAGGAGAGGACGCGCAGGCTTATACCCCCGTCCCGCACTCAGTTCTATTTTGGCACCTGGTGACCATCAGGGACACTGGACAAACTTGAGAGCGCCGTTTCCCCATCACCTTCAGCGCCGGGGAAACGCTTTCGTGCTAGCTTGATCCCGCGGCTGCAGAGGGGAGAGCGCGCTCGCAGGCACAAACAGGAAAGCCTGACATCACGGAGTGGCGTGGGGAGGAGTCTGCTCCTCGCTGCTCGCTCGCTCGCCGCGCTCCCTTTGTGGCCCGAGTGGCGCGCGCCGGCGGCGGCGGCGGCGGCGGGGGCAGCGCGGCGCGTGTCTGAGCGCGGCGGCCGCCGGGGACCGGGACTCGCGGGGCCGAGGCGAGCGACGCTGCGGTGGCCGCGGAGCAGGGCGCACCATGCCGCGTTCACGTCCCGGAGAGAAAACTGAGCATGAAATTGCTCTGGCAAGCTAAAATGGTAACGCGAGCTCTCTGCCTTCTCCGGAGGCTTCTCCGGTGGGGAATCTTCTCCCGCTTTCTCTGGGCGTGTTTCGGACTCCCTCGGCGTGGACGGAGCAATCCGATCCCGCGCCCGTGAGCTCGAGCCTCTCGCTCTGCCCTGTATCCCTGCCTCTCTGCGCTGTCTTCTCCCTTTAAACGGCACCCACTTTCTCTGCCGGTGCCTGTGGCGTGTCTGGGACAGATGGCTGTCAGGACAGCAGAACTTTGAAGGAAGAGAATTGCTAGGTTGGGTGTCCCGCGGAGCGCCTCTGCGTCCCAGCGGCTCTTTAACCCCAAACTGAGGTTTAGCAGGGGGACGTGGAAATCCAGGGATTGCTACACACATTTCAGTTGAAGCTGCATGATGATGTGTTGCTTTTTCCGCGCTTGCCAGATTATTTTACGGAAATAAAAACTTTCCACCCCCGCTAACTTTTTGGGCTCCAAAACAATAAGTGGAGAGAAAGACAAGCAAACCACTTTACTTCCAAGGGAGTGAGGGCTCTTGGCATTTTAAACACTTGTTTGTCTCTGAGTTTAAAATCTAGTTTGCTCAAATGACTGAGCCACTTATAAAAGTACACACTTTTTCTACAAATGAGTTATTTTTCTTTTTTACTTAAAGGGCACAAGTTAATCAGATCTAAACCGTAGTTTCCTTATGAAGAAAACAAAAAGACTTAAAAAAAACTATTTAAGATATGTGAGCAAGTCTAGGAAAAATAACTAAATGGAAAAGTCCGGGGATCCTGATGCCACAGGAAGGGGCTACCCGCCAAGAAAAATCTCAGCATTCCCGCTATCGCAGTGTGTCTCGTGTTGCTCCGATTGTAATATTTATTTTGAACAGCCCATCTCGTGCCCTGAGTGCTGTTGTAAGCAGCAAAGCAGCTGGGATAGATTGTGGTTAGCGGAGAGGAAAAAAAAATACTCTTTTTCTTTCTCTTTATCCCATCCTTGGCAGAGCTCGATTCAGGACTGGGGTGAAGAGGTAGAGGAAGGAGCTGTTTACCATGTCACCCTCAAAAGAGTCCAGATTCAACAGGCTGCCAATAAAGGAGCAAGATGGCTAGGGGTGAGTAGAGCTGGAGAGATTGTGAACTTTGGAATTTCAGTGTCTGTTGTTCTGTGAATATCATTATTATTTAGCAGAGACAGGCTTTTTTTCTTTTTTTTTTTTCCTCTCTCTTTTGGCCTTAAAAAGGAAAATGCTAATGACCAAGTGTTTGCACTAGCTGTACAGATCTGTTTTTGTATTTAATGTTTTCCAAAGGATCTTCCCTAGGTTTGTTAATAATTCAGAACCTCTCAGAAACATCTTGAGGTATTTGGCAAATAGATTTCGGGTGGCAGAAAATGACACACAGAGTAACAGGGCCAGAGACCAACACTGTTAGACAAGAGCCATTAAGCAGCTGTGCCCCGATGGCACCCTCTTCCCTGCCTGTCCTCCACCCCCTGATGCTGACAACCTCTGCCCTACTCCTGTACCCCTACGGGGTGCCCAGAATGCTCAGAGGACAGATCGTTCCAACTCTGCTTCCTTTGAGGGGTGGCAGGTTTCCTGTTGCGATCTCCTTTCTGTAGCCTGGAAGGAGGCATGCTTAGTGCCCACGACCGTGTGTGTAGAGTGTGTAGAGTGGTGAGCCTTTGGACAAACTCTTGTTCCTGTTAACAAGACTCTTTTTCACTGAGATTCTAAGATACCAGTAGGGTCATGCGAGTTCTTAGTTATTGCCTAGTGGATCCTTCAACACATCCCAAATAAAGGAAATGTGAGAAGTGGAAAGCTTGGTGATGGGATCACTACTTGGGCAAACATCAGCATCTGGAAGAATGAAGGAATTCTTGGTCTGGAGACAGAAGTGGCTCTCAGAGAGAGCGGTGACAGGTGACACAGAAAAGCCTTGAGAAAGAAAATAATGGTGGGCTGAATATAGGGGATGGAGTGTGGCTTCCCTGGCCTTATTCTAGCCACACTCAGGCACTGACAGGTGATGAGCTTCAGAGATGAAGGTTGTGCACTTGCGTTCCATCTTTACTGGCTTGGAGTCCCAGAAAATTCAGAATATTTTGATTAGTATTCAAAGGTGAAGTGTGAAAGAGAGCAGGAAACAAAACTGCTCGAGGCCTCATGTTAAGAGTAGAGGCCGTGTGTGTGTGTGTGTGTGTGTGTGTGTGTGTGTGTGTGACTCGTAACTCCCGGAGTTTAAGGCAAGATGGCCAGCAGCAGTCACTTCATCTGCCATGGGTCTGCTGACACAGCCATTCATTCATTGCTCTGGGCTTCCCCAGCTACTTCAGCTCAGACTTTTCCCGCTACTGTACTTTGGGCCAGGGTACCACCCACTAGCGCCGTAAACCGGTGATATCTGCAGGTGTGGAACCTTTCCAGTGAGGATGAGAGGTCTTCACTCAACAAGCAGCTACTTTACTCCGATTATGATTTTGAAATTAATTATGTGCATCACCAGCAGACCCGATAGGGAAAGCAGAACTAGAGTTCTGATAAGGCATCACTTTGTTGTGGGTGGTGGTGTACATGTATTTTGTTTAAATTTGGTGTGGATGTGGTTTGGCATGTCTGGCTATTTGAGAAAGATTCACAGGTTCTGAACCAGTTGCCTTCAAAAGGGTTGTTACAATTTTTGGTGTCAAATTGTTCCTCTCTTTCTAATGAGACTGATGTCGCTTGGGTGACAGTTTTGGTTTTTAGCTAAATACAGCAGCAGTGAATGAGTTAGTCATGGGAAATGGAGGGGTTCACTCTATAGGCCCCCAAATACATAAACTGTCCTTCGTTTAGATGTTCACATTTATTTAGTAATTCCCTTTGACTATTCTGTTCACTGGATTCCACTTCTTCTCTTTTCCAGCTCTCCCAGTGTTCCCAAATGTATATGGAGTTTAGAGTTGGTTTATCATGGACTTAAGTATAGATCTGAAATATTGAGAAGGAGGATGATGTAAAACATTGGCTCTAGTTGATGGAAGAATCTCTCTCCCTCTCCCTCATTTCAACAAAGTGTGACTTACTGTTACCACCCTACTCCTCAAGAACCAATTCTTAGCAACTCTGCAGCTCTAATCCCACTTGTTTTCTTCTCTTAGGTGTCCTGTTGGGAAGCTCTGTTTTTGTCCTTGATAATTCCAGACTTAATTAAATGCAACTCAGATGAGCCATAGCAATTACAGAACCTTTGTCTTGAGAACCAAGTGGCTTCCTCATGTTTGTTTTCCTACATTCTGGTAACCCTTTAAAAATTCTCCAAAGTACCTAGCACTCTGGGAGGCCGAGGCTGGAAGATCGCTTGAGGTCGGGATTTCGAGACCAGCCTCAGCAAGAGCGAGACCTGTCTCTGCTGAAAATAGAAAGAAATTAGCTGGACAACTAAAAATAGAAAAAATTAGCCGGGCATGGTGCCACACTCTTTGGGAGGCTGAGGCAGAAGGATCATTTGAGCCCAGGAGTTTGAGGTTGCTGTGAGCTAGGCTGACGCCGTAGCACTCTAGCTCGGGTAACAGAGTGAGACTCTGTCTCAAAAAAAAAAAAAAATTCCAGTTTTAGAGTAAAGTTGTGATTGAGATGAGGTGAGGAAATTATTGAAGTATGACAACAACCTTCTTGAGGAAGTGGAATTATGATTATCTCTCTCTCTCTCTTTTTTTTTCACATGAGGAAATTAATGCCAAAAGAGGTTAAATTGCTTGCCAGAGTCACATGACTGGGAAGTGGTACATGCCAGATTTGAACCCAGATGGTTAGCTCCTTGCTGTCAAGAGCTTCCTGGAACCTTAAGGCTATTTCCATAGTAGCAGAAGAGAACACTGACTCAAAAGAGTGAGGATGCTTATGGTGTGCTTTTTTTCTGCATGTTGCAACGGATGAAGAAATTCCAAGATGTGGCTTTCTTGTCTTCTTTACGGTTTGAATGATAACCTGAGCTATAAATTGAGACATTTGTTGTGAAGATGTGTATCTTATTGATAAACTCTCCATTTTGGATGTGTAAAGCGTGGTACAGCGAAAATGTGTGAGGTTATGTAGCACAAGAAGGTGGTCATAGCCTTGTTATCCGTCTTTAATGCTTTTTCAAAAAGCCTAAAAACAGAAAAGAGCGATTTTTATATTTTATAGTACTTAGATCTCAAAACATAATTATGATTCAATTTTGGGAAGGATAACAAAACAATTATACATCCAACGATGTGAAGTATCATGCAGTCCAAAACATTTAGGTCATTCTTTTTTATTTTGTTTGTTAAATTTTATGTTCAGTTGGTCTTTTGAAGTAAAACCCTCTGTCTTTGGTTGGAAAATATACAACCAAGTGTGGCCAAGGCTTGGTTTACTTATGCACGCAGCTGCAGCTTTGCCCACTGACAATGAGGTTATGCTGGTGACTTCGCAAAACCAAATATTATTGAAATGCTGATCCATTTTCCCTTTACAATAGCATCCAAGGCTGGGATAATTTTACCTACCTACAGCTATCAAAGAAAAATGGCTGCAATTATGTCATAAAATCATCAAATCTCAGTATTACAAGAGGCACTAAAAAGTAATTTCACCCAAGCATTCACTTAGCTTGTAGAATGCCTAATGATTTATGGAAGAGGAAATGGTCAAAACTTGGTATTTTTCTTTGGTCCCAGTAGTGTTGTTAGACATTGACAGTGATATGTAGAAATGAGTTAAGAAAATAACAGTATTTTTCGAAAGCGGTAAATGTACCATCTTAGGAAGAATACTCAAAAAGATGGAATAGTCCAACTACTCGAGAAGGGGATTTGGGGTCAACAACTCATGCTATTATCTTCAGAATATGGCAGGCTCCAGGGTCCAGAAAATATGTCAAACTAAGGTCAGTTCAAAGTGAGGATACTTGTTTCACAAGCAGGTTGCTAGTGCTAGATCACCTCTGCAAACTTTGTAGGCAGTGGAATGGCCGATGGCCAAGTCACGTGGCTTTTCTCAGTCCTACACTTCTGTGGTCATGCAGTCCTTGTGGTGGGGCCCAGTGCCTCCCTTCCCTGTGTCCAGTGTTTATCACACTATTTCCCACATAGGCTCTTAATAAATGTTTGTTGGACTGAGTTGAAATACTTGATAGCTGGGAGAGATTCGTAGAGTGAAATAGGACAGGAGAAAGCAGGATATATTTAGAGATAAAAGGAACTGGAAATCTGTTATAGAATCTGGTGTTTGGGCACATTGTGGCCGATCTGTGGTTCTGTGGGCAGAGTGGTCAGATAACCACTTGTCACATCTGGATTGAGAAGTTGAATCTCACTTGGATACACTATTTGGATGGACTCTACCTGGCGTTTCCATGGTGTTGCTATCCACGTTGCCTTCAAACGGCACACAGTTCCTCAAGTTCTCCACTAACTTCACCTCTAGGAACCTTCTCTAATCACCAAATCTGGATGATGTGTCCCTTCTGTGTGCACCAGGAGCATTCTGTTTCTCCCTGTCGTGCATTTACTTCACTCTGTTGTGATTGCCTGTTTGTATCCCCTGCTAGACTGTAAGCTCACAACTATGGCCACAGAGTTGGCAGAAACACAATGAATGTTTGCTGAATGAATATATCAAGCTTCATACTTCTTTGGGGGATTAATATTGCATGTTAAATATGAATGTGTGGTTGCTTCTCATTTAAAATGAAATCAACATGAAGATGTTAGCTTATGAAGAAAAGAAGAGGGGCGTTTTGGTGAGAAAATTCAATTAGGTAATGATTATAGATGTCTTACATCCTTTCTGGAACAAAGCAGGGCACAAACAAAGGTAGCAATCGTTCATCTTAATAAAAATTTCCCAGTGTCTTTAAAACTAGGAGGTCCAACTGTCCCTGTCTTACTGCTGAATGTTGAAGAAGGAAAGGCAACGCATGAGTTAAAAAGTATTGGCAAGCCTAACAATTATGTGTGGTTGGAAAGCTCAGGGGTGGGATTTTAGAATTGTAAGGAGATAAGCCCTAGAGGAGCCTTTAGTTTACAGTTGGTCATCCTTGTTTTCATCTAGGAAAACAGGCCCTTGGGTTGCATTATTTGTGTCTGTTGGAATGTTTAATTTAGACTTTAGAAAGTAGATTTCAAAGTTTAGCAATCATCTGTAAATGAACCAACTAGACTTTTTCCATCTGGACCTTGGGAACATGTTTCTAAAATAATTAATCCAATAATAGAGTAGCCTACCAATTAAGAAAATATAGTAAATTGGAATTGCCTGAGATACTGTTATTGCATTGGGACCTTTCACTGTTTTCAGAATCTTTTGGGATCTGCGTAAGGAATATGAAGCATGTAATCAAGAATATCCATTTCAGTTCAATCCAGGGAATACCCAGTTGAGTTCAAAATACGTGTCTGTTCCTAGCAAATACATAATGGCATAAATATAAGAGACACATTAACCCTTTATGCTTAAAAGTATACATTCTGTTAAAACAATATTGTGAACATACTTCATTCTCATTTCTGTGACATAAAGAAAAAGCCTCTTGGAGTTTTAAATTTAAAAAGAAAAGGAGAGAAATAAGGAGAATACTGTGCCTTTCCACTTTGGCACTTAGCTGGAATTTGCCACTGCGCTCTACCGCTGATTTGAGTTTCCATGGTATACATATCCCATTAAGCTTCCCCCTTCTCAATCATCAGAATCTTGTGACTGTTTTATATATTTTATGTTAAAATATCCCAAAATACACAACATAAGTAAAACATTTGAATTTGTACCGTCATATACTTTTTTATAGAAAAAAAATTGATTCCTATAGACAGAGCATGAAAAGTATTGGTTAACTGGAGAAAGATGGTAAACGTTGCTTCATTCCATTAGAGGAGCTCAGCTAGCTCCGCGTCTGGGTTGCGGATGGGTGTGGCCGTCTCTCCAGAGTTGATTCGGAGTTCTCTGGGGTTGCTGGCAGTTTCTGGGTCATTCGCTAGTAAACACACCAGCGTGAACTGCTTCACTGATGCCCCACGTCTCTTTGTATGGTTGTGTCATCTGTGTTGGAGCCTGGTAACCTCTCCTTCGATAGCATTCATTTATTCATCAAAAGCCTCATTTATTCATCAAAACCTTTATGCCAGACACCATGTTAGATCTTGGGAATACAAAGTAAAATAAAACCTTCTTCTGAAGGAATATTGAGTGGGGGAGATAGAAAGTTAAACTAATTACGGTGTGTTGCGGTAGGTGTGACCGATGCTAGGGGAGCCCAGGAGCGAGGGTGGCATCTAAATCAGATGGGAGTGAGACGTGGGTGGTCCAGGTAGGCTGCACAGAGGAGAGGGCCCTTCGGTGGAGAGGTGACAGGTGAGGAGGAGTTAACCGAGGGTGTGGGCCCCTGGGGGCCAGTGTTCCAGCCAGAGAGCCCAGCCTGTGGGAAGGCACGGAGCCCTGAAATGAGACTCCTCCTGTGTGAGGCTCAGCCTGGGAGGGGGGAAATGCGTGAGCCACGTCACTGAGAACGTGGTCTGCTGAGCTATGGAGTTTGCTGGGGTAGTCAGTGAAGGGCTGGGAGCATAGTGGCACGATCAGATTTCATTTCTGAATGATGACTGACAGCTGAAGGGTGGATGGGTTGGAAGGGAGCTAGACTGGAGCATGGGGACCCAGGAGGAAGCCTTGGTGCTCACGAGGTGAGGAAAGGGAGGAGGGCCTGAATAGAAACTGTGGCAGCAGAAGGAAGAGGGTGGGTGGGGGTGAGTGTAGGTGTGGGAGGGAGAGTGGTGGGGTGGTGGGCAGAGGAGGAGTCCTGGCGGGCGTGATCTTAGGCACTCTGGTTTCAAAGAACAGGTCAGCGCGAGCCTTCTGGCTTTCTGGGGTCGGTGTCGTCCTTTTCTCACTGGGGGAAATGCATTGGGGACTTCAAGTCAGACTTCCTTCGTGTCCACTAGCAAATGCCTCCTTTCCCATCGGAGGGCCCTGTAGAAAAGCCAGATCCAGGCGGGCCTCACGTGTCATGTCTAGAGACGACATCTCAGTTTAGGCTCACCGTGAACAAGGCAGAAAAGACTGCTTGGCTTCTCAGATTCCAGAGAACTTTGCGGAACTGGTGGTTTCTTTTCCTTTTTTAAAGTCTTCTGTTTCCCAGCCTACTAAACAAATTCAATCTGTAGGCCATGGAGAGAGAATAAATATGGAACCCGCAGGACTGTGATTACAGAGTTGTATTTTAGACAACAGCAGTTAAACTTACAATTGTGTTGTTAGGGACACAAGAAATTTTATGGTTAGGTGTCCTGGTCTTTATCCCTCTCCCTACACAATGTCTTTAAACCCTCTTCAACACTATTTATCCTGGCTGCTGGCATTACTGCTCGTGGAGGCTCACTCTGATTGCTGATTCTACTTGTACAAAAGAAAAATTTTAGTAAGATCTAATGCTTCCCTAGTTCACTGCTACCACGTATCAATCTCTCTCTCTCTCTCTCTCTCTTAAACACACACACACACATACACACACACACACAGCCTAAATATTAAAATGTCTTTTCATGTATTGTTTTTAAGATTTGGTGCATCTTTATAATGTTACTTTATGGCTTCTATATAATTGATCAAAGCTTGACTCTCATGTTTGCTTGGTTTCCCTTACTTGTGTCATTATTGGGATTGGTTGGTTAAATTTAATCTGAGAACTGCCTTAGTTTAAAGAAGAATAAAAACAGAGGAAGAAAGGAAGGAATAAAAGTATACTAAGTTTACAGCATTAGACAGAAGATACCACCTGGTAGGAAGCTCAGTCTGGTAAGGGAATCACGTCATTTACCACGGATTGTGTTGTCTTAACGTCGTAGAAATACCTGTGCCTTTTCACTAACGTGGCTGTGAGTTTTGTTCCGATGATTTGGGTCTCTGCCTGGCTTGTTCCCACCAAGCCACCTTCTCCCTTATGTTATACAGCATATGACTTCTGCGGATAACAGTAGTAGTGATTGGGGGTGGGGTAGTGTGTTGTTGGTGGTTCCAGATTTTTAAGAACTCTCATAGACTCATTACCCTACATTTTCTAGCATTTAATTGCTTACGCCATCTGTGGTCCATTCATTTGAATTTGTTTCAACACAGTTAATCTAGTCCTATGTAAACTCCCCCAGAAGTTTTGTATGTTTGTTCTTTTCTGCAAAGAATTGAGCAATTCAACTTTTTTCTTTTATTTTTTTCCTGCTGATTTAAATACTGATTTTAATCTTGTATAAGGATGAAGCAAAGGCTGAGCCTTTCCAGTTTTATAATTCTTGAGATAATTTGAAGGCTAAACACAAACCTTTTCTGCTAAAGGTCAATCATATCAACCGAATCTCTCTACACCCCTCTTGCTAGTAACTCTTCCCTGGTTTTGTGCTGTTCTTATACCCATAACTTTTGTCACTGCTGGTGATGGAGCTAGAATCTGTGGATAGTATTTATCTAAGAGAAGAACATTTAATGGATACAAGTAAAAATAACTGAAACTGGATTAGGCATTGGCTAAAAATAGAATGCTTTATAGTCATGACTTTTCAATTAAGATTGCAGCCCTTGACGTTGTTTATTGAGATAACTGATATTCCTAAATAGAAAACCAAGGAAATTAAAACCTTTGGTTAGTTTGTGAAGCATAGGGAAAAGAGTTGCCACTTTCTGTCCAAGTCACAACACAATAAACATATCCATTTTAATTAAAAATGACATAACCAATTATTAACAGGTTCCAGAGCCATCAAGGCCTGGCAGAGGAATTGGCCCAGTTGGGGACTTTGTAGGAGCTGACACCTCCTGGCTGCTTTTCCTTTTCAGGGATATGTCAGTAGAATCCCTGGTGTAGGGAGGTAGCCTAGTGGATTGGTCCAGAGCCTGTGCTTTAGTGACAGACAGACCTGAATTCAAAAGTCACCTCTGGCACACATGAGCTATGTGGGCTTGAGCTGTGGAGTTATTTAACCTCTTTAAGCCTGAGTTCCTCACCTGTAAAGTGGGGATAGTGGCAGTGCCTTCCTGACGAAATTACCATGTGGCGTAAATGAGTTGTGTATGTCAGATGCTTGGCATATTGTTTGGGACATGATGTGCACGCACTCGCCTGGTGGTGGGTGCTTTTGAACGCTGCCATGGCACTTGTAGAGACCTGGGTGGCTTTCTTACATGTGCCCCCTGAAACTTGGGATTATATGGAACCCCAAATTGCTTGATTAAGAAACAGTAGTAGCAAGGTTTTAAGACACATTCCTGACATGGCTCTCTCATTTTGCACACCCGAGAGGAAGGACCAACCGTGGCAGGGTTTAGTAATCTTTGTTTATTGGAAGTCATCTATTGTCCTTTCTCTGTCTGGCTGCCTGCATAGTGAGAGGCTGAATTATTCCTCGGGCTCCAATATTTTGCATTTCACATTCCTTCATTTTTCCTCTAGTTAATTTGTTGGTATATTTATTTTTGTGCTTTAAAAAATATTTTGCTACTTAACAGTGGGCCATATTCTGTCTTCTATATTCACTTTTCCTGGTGGAAAAATGGGAGGGTAGGAAAGAGTTTTTCCAAAAACTTCTGGGTAAGCATTGTGCAAATATTTCTTAGTTGGGCATAGTTTAGGATGTTAGCAAATTGTGCTTGCACCAAAAATTTTGAGTCCTGGATTAAACTGCATGAGTTAAAATAAAGATAACATTTCTTACTGTGCCACATATTGATTAGCTAATGCAATACTTGAGTCCCAAACCAGGGATGAGCTGAATTGGTCCTGAGGTGGTGACTGTCAGAATGTCACATGGCTTTTAAAATCTTCCGTGTCTTCCACTGGTGAAACGGGGATATGATCTGTTTTTCCTTCGGCCTGTGGATTTTGTGAGGCTCACATGAGTTAATGTATATGAAGGTACTTTTAAATATATAAACTGTTATACAAGTGTAAGAATTCTTATTGTTGTTATTTAACCTAAAGGCCTTTCTTTTTTTCTCTCTCCTTACCACCTAAGCGCTCGATGGGTGCATGGTTCTGTTCCTTAATCCTGCCTCTCTTCCCTCATTCCAGAGGGAGTCTTTTCTCCAATCTTATCTTCCCACTTGCTGATTACCTACTGATAGTTTCATGTTCAGTAAGGAGCAGTGCTTCCTCTGCCACCACCGTTGTCACCACTGGGACCCTAGATGATCGAGAATGCAATAGCAAGGATTATCTCCTTAGATTGGTTGGTCATGGGAAAAAATACCCCATACTCACAGGATTCTAAAGACAGATTGAGTGAATATATTGCACATGAAAATATTCTATTTTCTCTTTGATTTTGCTTTTCTTTCTGGTACTTTTAATTTGTTGCAGAGAAGGGTAGTAAAGTTAAAGCACCAAAGAATGGAAAGTGCTTCCAGCTTGCAGAGCTGCTGGAAAATCAACTTTTTTGGTTTGAGGCCAAATCCTGATGTGGGACTTGAACTCCTGACCTACTGCCAGAGGCAAGAATGTTACCAACCTACCCGCACTGACCCTCATAAGATGTAGGCATTTAAAATACTTCCTTTGAGTAGTCCTGTGGCTGCTTTGTGTGTTTTCTTCTCTCCTTTCCTGCAGCGTCCCTGGCCTCCCTGTTAGGAACGCAGTTTTAAAGATCTATTTTCTCACTGTCTTTCCACTTGCTTATTACAGCTGCTTCCTTCTTGCTTTCCATTTCTCTTGTGTGAGTTCCTTTTTTTGTTCCTGTTCCTTCCTGTCCTTCTTCTGGATTAAAAATAGTCTTTGGTGTCTTTGGCTGCTCGGCCAGAAATCTGACCTTCCTCCTATTCATATGGGGTCCCCCCAGAGCATCTTAAGATCCTTTCCTGCTTACTGTCTCCAGATTCTTGCACCCCGGCATCTCTTCCCTGTTTATTTGCATCTGTTCTCAGCTGACTTTTGGAGCTAACTGACCTTTGTGCTCAGGGCTGTAACTGAAAATCAAATGCCTTGTGCAAAGATGCTTAATAAGTGATTTGCTCGTGTTGAGTGTTCTGCTGACTCTGTGCTCGGTGCCAGAGGAGAAGGGACTCTTGTACACTGACTCAAGTCACACGTGGACATTCATCTTCGTGCAAAGCAATGATAGTGTGATCAGCTGAGCCCTGGGAACCAGCTTCAGATAACATGCTGTTGAGGGACATGCTGTTGAGGGACCTGCTGTTGGCTCCCACAGAAGGGTTTCTCAGGGAGCTAAAGTTGATTAAAGTTTTCCTTCATAAACATTCTTTGGTTAGAGTTAGAGGATTATGATATTCTTTACAAAAATGACTTTCTATCCAATGTTGATCTAGACAATCCACAAATGCATGTCTGCTCGAGGGAGAAAGGCTTATAAAACTCTAGATGACTGGGCTGAAAAGTGCTGATGGCGGCAGCTCTGGTTTCAGCCCCCAGCCCTAACCCGAACTCCCTGTTTTTCTAGGATTACCGCAACAGGGTTGGTGATCCTCTTCTCAGCGGTAAGAGACATTTGAGAGGTTTCGTTGCATCTGGCCCTCCAGCTCCCTATGGGGTTATGTCTCCATGAAAAGAACTGGTCCTATTCTTGGTTGAGAATCTGGAGTTGTCGATTTCATCAGCCATAGTGAAGTTCGTGTTTCTGTGTAGCTCCGTCAGCCTGTGTCCCTGCTCATGGCATTGCGTCTGCCTGCTCTGCTTTCTGTTGACTGATGAACTCCTACTTACAAGTCCCAGCTCAAACGTCATCTTTAGTCTTCTATTTTTCCTGGCCTCTCTTCTGGATCTACTATACTTTATACCTGGGTTTCCTTAGCACTTCACCAAAAGCTCTATTACAACACTTTTCAGAGTAGCTGTTTTTCTTTTTATGTTTCCTTTTGCCATATTCATTTGAGTGCATCAAGGGTGGGGCCACATTTAATTAATCTTTGTACTCCAGTAACCTGGGACAGTGTCTGAGACACAGTACTCAGTGAGCATCTTATAAGTTGTTTGGTCTTATCTTTATAATGGAACATGTATCTTTAATGAATTTCTTGCCACTTGGTAATATTGTAAATCTTATTTTTTAAAACAAAAGAAAATATTGAAAAAGCTAGATTTACCTTGTATTTTATGCTTCCACTAATGACACAATTATAAAGGAAAATGCTGTTTTTGTCTTATCTTTGTCATCATTACCTGACCTACACATTTCATGATCATATGAAAAGTGTCCTTGCTATGATAGTAACCTTTATAGGTGGGACAACATGGAATTTAGAGTGAATCCATAAACTTCTTAGTGGCATACAGATTTGAGTCATGGGTCAAGGATGCACCTCTGGGAACCTGAGGCCTATAATTTGCTTCAAGCTTAAATTAACCCAGTATCAAACCAATATGGCTCTGCTCTGTGTAACTCATTTTTGTAAGGGGATCTGACACCCTCTGTGCACAGAATAATGACGAAGGCTCTTACTTTGAGATTCATGCTGCAGGCTTGTTGTGTAGTGCACTTTCTTTAGCGTACTCCTCTTACCAGGACTCATTGGCAAAAGGGACTTAAAAATAAGTGACGTAAATTATGTAATATTATAGGTATATTTTTCAATTTTCATTAGTAAAACAATTCCCTTACTCTCTTGCCCTCTCATAATTTCCTCTGCTCTGTGATCTTACATTCTTAACTCTTAAATTTCTACTTTAGGCAAACTATAAAGCCTGTGCTGGAGGTTATCAGAATTCTAGAATTTCAGAATTCGACTTTTAGTTTTTATTCAGACTGTCCCAACTTTGATTGGCTCTATCAAAATCAGGTTTTCTGACTGCTCCTGATCCTTCCTGCACGCTTCCTTACCTTTGTCTTTGCATTGGTATTCAATGGCATAAGTGTTTGCCTTGGAAAAGAGGGAAGAACTTTTTTTACAGCAATGTTATTCTTAAAAAAGTGATGTAACAACAGTATACATTTTTTTTTTTAAAGAAGAAAAAAATCATCCATAATCCTACCATGGGAACACAGTTCTTTTCACTTATGCTTATTATTTTCCAATTTCTGTTTACAGACACACATTTTAACATAGTTGCAATCATGCTATCTCTTCAGTTTTGTCATCACTTAGAAATATTTTCCAGAACAAATTCTCTGAAAGTTACTTTCTAGTTTGAATTCTCTGTGACATTTGTTATGTTTCTGATGTCACAAACGAGTGCATTTCAGACTTTGTGTTTGAGGCATTTCAAAGTGATAATGTTCATTATTGGTTATCAGGCCTCATTTCTGTTCTTGTTCCTTGTGAAACCTCTTGTCCTTTATCAGGGCTGTGGAGCCTGATAGTGTAATATGAGATGAGGGCGTGTGACTGAGCATGGGGGGACCTCAGCTGGGGTGGGCGACGCTCCTTCCTCCCACTTGCAGAAAGCATTGCAGGTCTGGCTGTTCTAGGGTTCCAGAACTCTCCAGGACTGTGCTGTTCAATGTGAGCTATCAGTATTAGCTCAGTATGCTAATACTGAGCACTTGAAATGTGCCTAGCCTGAATCGAGATGTTCTGTCCATGTAAAATCCACATCAGATTTCGAAGATTTAGTGTGAAAAAAATAATTTAAACCATCTCAGTAAGTTTGTATAGTGATCCCATGTTGAAATGATAATATTGTGTATACAGTGGGTTAAGTAAAATATATTGTTAAAATTAATTTCACCTGTTTCTTTTCAATATTTTTAATGTGGTAGCTAACAAATTTAAAATTACTTCTGGCTGGCATTAGATTTCTGTTGGATGCTGTTGCTCTTGGCCTTACTTTTCAATATGCAGATTGTGGTTTATTAGTGGGTTCTGAAGTCAATTTGGTGGGTTAAAAATTAGTATTCTAAAATTGGAACAGAAAATACCAGAAAATACCAAAATGGCATTATTGTCAACCTTTTTGTTTTAAATATGTTGTAGACTTAATCCCATGTAAAATGAATTTTATCTTTTTACTGCGAATCATGGTTTGAAAGTCAGTGTTCTAGGGTTGTCTGACTTAATCTGCAGCATTACCTGGAAGCCTGGTCTGCTCCGTAAGGGCAGGTTGGTACCAGGAACACCATATGGATTTTAGGTCTGGTTGGTGGAAACCATTCTGGAACTCTTCAACTAAAGCAGACCCTGCATGAATGTAAACCTGAGCATAAGTGCTCATCCTAAGAGCAGTAGCCACTCTAGACTTCTAGAGTGAAAGGTGAGCTAAGGATAGCTACGCTTCTCTGGAACTGATGGCTGGACCTGTGTGCTCAGCTCTGAAGTGCCCTGGAGTCCAAGAGTGACTTCTGTCTGATTACTTGCTTCTTGAAGCCTTTTTCAAAATGATCTTGTGGGTGGTGATACTTTCTAAGAAGCAGGGTGGTGTCTTAATGACCTTAGAGCCAAGAAGAATTGGGAACGGGTTTCCTGTGACCCTCAAATCCTCCCCAACCATGTCCTGTTAAAATCAGAAGAGACTGTATTCTAATCTAGGATCACATCAGTCCTCTTCCTGCCTGACAGAAAACATGTCCTTACAGTACAAAAAATGTAGGGGTAGTCACCAGGGCTGTGCTTTGGGCTGGGTTCTAAATAAAGGACACTGTAAGCCACAGAGAGAAAGGAGAAAAGGCTCCAAAAATGAAGTTTATGGGGTTACATGGGCCTTGTATTTATTCTGACAGTTGTAAAAATTCTTTTGGGCTGACCCATTTTTCCTTTCTTAATTAAAAAAAAAAAATCTGGCACGCAAGAGTAAGAAATGTAAAACATGTGACTAATGCTTCAGCTTTTTCTCCTGGAGCCAGATTCTTTAAAAATTATACCTTAGACATGCTTGACTTTTTAAAAACAATTGCCCACAAAAGCCACCAAACATTTTTTTCTGAAGCTTGTAGACTTAGATGGCATTTGTTTTCAGGAAACCATCCAAAAGCACAACATTTAGGAGTTATTGAACTGAAATCTCGTTTGGAGATTTTGCCCTGGTCAATTAGATTACTCTAGAAATTGGCAGAGGAATAGGAAGCCTTTTGCCTCTGCTTTGCTTAAGTATTTCCAGTCCCGTTGGTGGTCACCCAGAATTTTGGGAGGAGTTAGACTGCATGATTGTCAAGGTCATTTATAGATGAACAGTACTGTGACTCGAGTGATGGACCCCCTTGGCAGTCAGGACCTGGGTTTATATTGACCTTTTGTTGTTTTGTACTTATCACAAATAAGTTCATTTGTTAATCCACTTACTCAAATGTGAACACCTACTACGTGCCAAATATTGTTCTTGGCTTTTGTAGGAAAAATCGTAGGATTTTAGAGCACTTATTGGTGTATATTTGAGGGCCTCCGAAGTCAAGCTCCATTCTCTTTCTGCTGTGATTTCTTGTGTCTCACTTTTACGTACTCCACACTTTAGCTAACTAGACTACTTCCCTGTTTTAGGATCTTTTCTCCCACTGTTGCCAATGCCTAAAATGTCCCTCATTCCCCAAATATCCTTCTGTTTAAATCCCCATCCATTGCTCAAATTCTAGCTCATTTGCTACTTCTACGAATCTTCTCCAGTCTCAAAAGGTAGTACGTGATTCTTCTCTGAACTTCAAGGCCCTTTGTACTTCTTTTGTGACACCAAATCTTCTATTAGGTTGAACTGTATGAAATCACCATTTGTAAGAGTTAAAGATGGTCAAATATTGACAGTTTTATACAGTTCTAGCTAATATTTCCTGTGTTCCTTTGTGGAACTTAATTAAATTAGGTCTCTGCAAATGTATCACACTCAAGACTTATATTCAGTAAAGGGTCTTTGATCTTTTAAAAAAATATGAAGTGTTATTAAAATAAGTCCCATTAAACCTGTGCTTGGAGGGTTCATTTAAAAAATCTAAATATAGAAAATATTTATTTTTATTAAATTTAATTTTGTTAGTCTTAAGTAATTTTTTCCAGTTCTTTCATAATCTTCTAAAATTCTGATTAAGCCAATGTATCAGTTATAATTTTCAGTTCAGTTTAACAATGTTCTATATAATTATCCACTTTATTTATTAAAATGATTTATTCAACATGGCTAAAGATAGAGCTCTGTGATGTATTGGTAGAGACATTCCCACTCCTGGCAATATTCACTGGTTAACATTACTTCACCATTAACATCTGATTTGGATACAAATGTAGCCAACTCTGCAATTACTCAACTCCTAGAATTCCATCGTATCTGTAAAGATGTAAGTAGAGAGTTGGTGACATGGTTATTTGAAGTCTGTGATCATCATGTCTATAGCCTCAGTCCATATCACCTGTGTAGGATTAGAAAAGGGTGGAACATTAGTTTGATGTGATTTTGTTTCTCTCGGTGATTTCATGTTAGCTTCTGGTGATCATTGCTTGCAAACCAAATCTGGGATTTTGGCGACAGTTCATTTCCAGTCTACCTTAATTTGTGCCTGAAAATTGGTACATTTTCTCGACGCCACTGGTTAGGCACGACTGTGATTCTCTACTTCTGTGAAGATTCCATTCATCGCATCTGATGGTTCATTCAGTGCCCTTTCAGGTTATTTATCTGGCCCTGGAGACGTGAAGTCACTTACAGGGCTAAGTGCTGTCTTACTATCGCCTTCTCCATCTCAGGCTTTAGTTTCCTCTTCACCATGCTGGTCCTGCCCTTTCCAGTCTGAAGATCATTTTCCTTGAAAGGGAAGATAGAAGCATAAGGGGAGCAAAGTCGTTCTGCTTTTTCTGCGTTATTGGTTAACATTACCCTACTTATCAGCAACCACTCCCTTCCTACTTTTGTTCCCAGCATAGCTGAAAAAAGTCCTTTTACTTGACCTAACCTTTTTCATGAGATTCAGTTCATGATGACTTTTAACTTCCATGTGATCACGTTTTGGATTATGTGCTACTCTAAGTATATGTACAGCCTTGATTATGAGACCTTCTTTCTATCTCTTATAATTTGGAAAACCTGTACAACCCAACTGCCTTGGTTCCTTCAGATGCTTTCTTTCATTTCGTATTTGAAGTATTTGTCCCACCTTTCCTGAAGCCTCTTCCCTGTTAGAGAAGGTTTATACTAACTTTAAAACACACTTTCCTAATGTTTGGGATACATGTGTGACACCTCTACGAGAACATAATCACTTTCTCCCCAGGTTTCTATACATCATACAGCAACCGTTTTTCATTAGTGAGCACAATTATGTCTGGACTAATAGTTATTTTGGTTTCCTCTTCGCAGCAGAGTAGGTAAAAACCTGGAAGAAAGCATCAATAGTTACTGGTGACTATTGATGACTATTTGACTCCTCCCCGTACAATGACAGGGAGGAGTCAAAGGTCATTCCAAGATTCTGGGTACATTTGAACTAAGAGAATAGTGGTATCATTAACAGAAACAGGGATTCTGGGAAGAACGTCTTTGTGGTGCTGGTGGGGGGTAGTGATGTGATTATTTGGATTTTAGACATATTGTGCTGAAAGGGTTTTCAGATTAGAAGAGATTTGGGGTTAGAGGAATACCTTGGGGTATCATTTACACGTAGGCGATACTTTAAGGGGTAATAATGGACCATATGGGGAAAAAAGGAAAGCGGAAGAGGGTTGGGGGCCAGTCTTGGGTAATGTCACAATCAGGGACAAGAAGGTAGAGAGCAGTTAGCCTAGGAGTCAGAAAAGTGTAGTTAGGGAGGTAGGAGCAGAATAGGCTACTTCATTGTCATAGAATATGGGAGAGGCCAAAGTTTTAAGATGTTTAGAGTCTATGTACTCTAAAATCGAGGAACACCCTTCTCAATTTTGGCCATTTCGACTTTCCAGAGCATATTTAAGAACTGAATATTGATGAAAATGTTCTCCGATTAGCCCAAATAGCTCTCGCCCCATCAGAAAGGCCAGGAGGCTGACATTCTTAATGCATACTATGTCAATTCTTGATACATAACAAAGTTGGCTATTTACATAGTCATAAAGACTTGTTTGCAAGTCATTCACAAGTAGCAAATTTGAAGAGAGTGGGCTTTTAGTGTTAGACATGCTCATAGCAACAAAATCTGACAATCCCAATGGAAGCCTTGTTCAAATGTCACCTTCTTGGTGAGGTCTTCGCTAATCACCGTTTAAATTGCAAACTTCCCCCACTCTGGAACTCCCTATCACCCATTTTAGCTTATTTCCCCCTTAATGCCATTGTCTAATATTCCCTTTTATTTGTTTGTTTGTTATTGATGATTGATAGCCTCTTCCCTGCATTAGAATATAAGCTCCATGAGGACATGAGTTTTGGTTGTTTTTTTTCCTGCCTGCTGTATTCTGAGAGTCTAGAACAGCACCTAGCAGATGGAAGAGCCAATAAATATTTGTTAAATGAGTGCAAGAAAGAAAGAGATGATGCTTAAATACACAGGCAGAAGAAAAGTGTGTAGGCACATGGGATTGTTTAATTTTGGCATAAGCCCTTCTATCTATGTCAGTGCCTCTGGAGGGCAGACGCTACCGTCCCTTGTAGCAGTGGTGGCCTACTGAGCTGTGAATGAAAGGTTAAGTCATGCTCAGGATATTCGACCTTTGAAGGCAACAAATTTAACGTATTTCAGAAACTTTTCATCAAATAAATAAAACTTCTAAAATATTGGAGTTTAAAGGGTCCTTCCTTGGGAAAATAATTCCTACCTTGAACACTAAATTGCCCCACGAGTGATTGCTGTAAATGTGATTTAAATATTCTGGTTTCCTAAAATTTTATTTTTTCTTGACCTCATTCACACCCTGGACGACCTGGAAGGAAATATTAAAGGTATTGCCTCCTTCCTTCCCAGTCTCAGAGACTTTTAGCCAAAAGGTGTGGAATTAGTTAGGTGCTGGGGCTTCAGAGAAGTACAAGTGGCTAAATTTAAAAAGCACTAAACTAGAATCTGTCACCGGTTTTGCTTCCACACTGACTGCTGCTTTATTGTGTGACATCAGTGGCCTGTTTGTGCCTCTCTTGTCTTCTTGGCAGAACGAATCCACAAATGCTTCTAAATGACGGCTAGGTGCCCGTCAAATCACATTAGTAGATTTGAAAAATGCTATATTTTCTCCTCAATTAAGGAATAGCTACAAAATAGCTCTTTAGTTCAGTCGTGTGGACTTTTACACATTTTACTCTCCTCTACGGTTGCCTTTGAGTCCTTGAAAAATCATTTTTTTCTTATTCCCCCCTTTCACTATTTCGTTTGGATATAGTAGCTGCATACACAATCTTCCTGGCTCAATGTAATTTAAGTTTTTTAGCCTTACAGGCTATGGAAGTGACTGAGGAAAGCTTTTTAACGTGAAGGGAAAGTCTCCCTACTTTGATTCGAGTGACAAAGCTGTGTGGACTTACGTAACAGGTATTCATGCAGCTCCGTTGGTTACATAATATAATGCCCACTCACAACAGACACTTAAATCCATCTCACATCCAGGACCATTGTGTCCTCTTGCAGAGACAGTGCTTTCTTTGTTTGCACCAAATAAACAGCTAGTGATTATTAGCTTAGCTATTAAGTTAAATCACATTCCTGGAAAGGGAAGTGTTGCAACATTTTTTTTTAACGGGAGAGGAGAATGCATTTTTGAAAATCCAAACATATAATTACTGCTGGCAACATGACCATTACACCTCTTTGACAAGAGAAGCTTATGTTTTATTTGATTTAGATGGTTATAATTTCCCATAGTCCCGTGACCATTATCCTCTTAATATGAAATCAAAATATTTGCCTTCAAATAGTTGTGGTAACATGGAACAGCTATGTTTTAATTTGCCGGCGATGGTATCTTTTCCCTTCCAATACCCCACAGGCAGAGTTGTGACCTGGTGTTGAGCAGGGACCTGAGTCTGTGATCCATTCGCAGCAGGTGACATGGAATAGGCCCTCGCTGTTTGCCATGTGTGTCATGAAGGTAGAGAGCAGCACACGGGGTGTCTTCTGTGAGCAAAGGGGGGCAGGGGAGGGCGAGGGTGGATGTCTGACCTACTCGGCTGTCTGCACTGCTCCTTCCGTGTGCTGTTGGAGTCTGAGAAATCTGGCCTTGACTCTGGCCTTTGGCAATTACTGGTAATGTGACCAGGTAAACTACATAGCCCCTTTGAGCCTCAGTGTCCTCATATGTAAGCTGGGATTATCGTGGAGATCAAATGAGGTTGTGTATGTAAAACGGCTCTGAATATTAGAAAGGACTGCACAAACTGCAGATAACATTTTTCCCAATTTGAGACGCTCTAGTTAGAAGTGAACTTGTATAGTGACGCCGCTTGACTTATCAATTCATTTCCTCTGGTCTGCTCCAGTCAGGCTCGAGGCAAAGCAAATGTCTGCTTCTACCCTGAATAAAATGGATATCAATCAATGACTATGGAAAAAGAATAAAATTGGTCCCTTGCTACCAATAAGGAATAAAGAAAGTTGGATAGGAGAGTGCTAACACCATGCCCAAGTAAAAGCAGATTATTTCAGTCATGATTCATTTCATTTTATCATCATAGGAATTCTTCTAGTACTGTCACTAGGGTTCTTAATCCTTAATGTTTGTTGTAATAACCTGGGACTAAATGCGGATTCTCCAGTTACAGGGATTTGGACTTAGTCAGTTGGAGGTGGGACCCATGAATCTGCTTAATTGAATAAGTACCCCAGGTGATTCTAATGCAGATGGATCGTGGTCCATATTTGGAGAAACTTTGCGCCTATCACCTCTTGCATTCTTCAGTCATCTTTTATGTGAATCTTTCCTTATTTTCCTACACTTCATTGTTCACGTAGACCCATTTGATCATGGTAATTCACATTTACACGTAACATTTGATCATGACGGACTCACCTGCTTAAAACCCTTTAATAGCTTCCCATTGATATTAGGGTACAGATGAAGGTTCTTCTCCTGGCTCAGCTCATCTTCTGCCACTCTACCCTGGCTCACCCTCCTGTGGCCACATCAGCTGCCCTTTATCCTTCCGTATTCCAAGGTGCTTGGGGGCATTTGCACCTGCTGTTCTCTCCCTGAAATATTCTCTCACTCAACCTTTACCTGGTGAACACGTGCTCATTATTCTGATCTGTTTCCTCAGTGACGCTTTCTGTGATCTCTAAGACAGGGATCCCCTCATCTTATGTTTTTTTAACACCTTTTAATGGGAACCAGTTGTCTCTACTGCAATTAGACAGATAATTGGTAAATTGTCTAATATTTTGTCTTCTCTGCTTGAATGCTGGCTGCAAGAGGACAGGGAACATGTCTGTGTTGTTCATTTCTGTATCCACAGTGTCCTATAGTACCTACGTAGCACATAGTAGAAGCTCAATAAATATTTCTGAATGAATAAGTGAATAAAAGTGGGATTTATGATAAAGAGGCAATACTCTAGACTTCTGCTTAAGAGGGTTTAATGACTAATATAGTGAGTGGCCCTTGCTATAAAGTTTAAATGATCATAACTTAGCATTCTAGAATGAGCTGTTAGGTCACTAGTTTGTCTCAGTAATAAAAACTTATTATAAATTCAGAGACCTCAAACAATGTTCTTTGTGTTCAAGGCTTAGAACCTGGCATGGGAAAAAGGGAAAGTTAAAAAAGTTTCAAGTGAAACCCTGACTTATTCTGCACACTGTCTTTCATGTAGAAAATATTGGAAGTTGCTTGGTAGTCCAACACCTCCCAAGTAAATTTCTTGCAATGTATTTATTTATACTTAGATCACGTAGCTGGTTGATTAGATTGTGTATTCATTTCCTCTGATACTCCCACTTGAAGTCGTAAGAAGTCAAATAAGTGCACATTCTCATTCTCAGTTTTCAAAGCAAGCAATTGGCTCAACGGCATTTACATCTCATAGAACAATAAGAGCAATGTCAGCCTCAGAGAATGAGAGATCATTGTTATGTGTAGTTTGATTCAGCATCTCAATCTTGATGGGAAAAGAATTCTGGAGGGAAAAAACCTCATGACTTCAGTAATTTTTAAAATCGTGATAACCAAATACAGAATTAATTGGTCTTCAGAAAAAGCTCGCAACAGTCATTTTAATAAATTCACTTTAGTTCTCAATTGCCACGAAGAGATTGAATCAGTTAACTTTGTTTACCTAAGATTTTTAGTTCAGAAGGGCAGATTTTTGTATTAATATTTTTCAGGGAATTTATGGAGTTTTGTATGCCTTTCATTCAGGTTTTAAAATAATATGCAATTTAATTACACATTAATTTGTTTTTGATTCATTACGACAAACATTTATTGAGCACCCATTGTGTAGGAGACATTATTCTATTATTCATTATTCTACTGGTTATATGGTATGGACAAGACAAATTAAGGACTCTGTTGTCTGTGGAGTTTGCAGACAACAGACAAGTAAATAAGTAAGTGCTATCGAGAAATTGACCTAGGTAAGATGACCCGGTGTGGCAGGGGAGGACGGGTAGTGTGACACCGACGCTGGAGGGTGCTCCAGGGGCTTTATCGCAGTGTTACTGCCCCATCAGAAGAAGTGAATGATGAAACCGAGACCGACCTGAAGACATGCACACACGGAGCAGCATTTTAGGCAGAGGGAACAAATGCAAAAGTCCTCAGGTGTGAGCGAACTTGCTGTGTTTCAGGAGCTGAAAGGCCAATGTGGTTGGGGCCTAGAGAGGGAAGGAGATGATTTTGGTAGTGAGGTCCAGGAGATAGGCAGGAAGGGCCTTGGGAACCCTGGCAAAAGGCCGATTTCATTGCAAGTGTTATGGGAAGCCAGTGGGAGGTTCGAAGCAGGGAAATGGCACCATCTGATTTGTGTTTTTAAAAGATCGCCGTGGATGCCATAAGGGTAGTTTAAAGGCATGTTTATTTTAGCAGTCCAACTAAGAGGTGATGATGAAGCATTTTGCGCTTTTATTGTATTTGTACAGACTTTTCTTGCTTATATGTACAAATTTTTTATTTGATGAAATTTGGAAGACTCAAGGAAAAGTTATTTAGGCAACATCATAATGTCACTAGATAGATTTGTTAGATAAACTTATTTTTATCTTAAAAACATATTTACTCAATTAATATTCATGAAATGCTTATTACTAATGTGGTTGTAGGCCAATTTCCAGAGCAATAAATATTAATATAAATATGAAGAGTCTTCACTTTCAAAGATTCCACAGTCTAGTGGAGGATACCTGTAAGCACACAAATACAATGTAATGTGGAAAGTGTGTAGCTATTATGAATAAAACTGCAATAAATGTTCTGTCCACGTCTTTTGGTGGACAGACACACATACTCATTTCTGTTGAGAATGTACCTGGAGTGAATTGCTGAGTTATAGGATAGGCATGTGTAACTTTAGTAGATACTTTGGCTTTATTCTAAAAGCAGGATTAATATTTTAGAAAGAATATTTTGCCTACAGATTACTGGTTGAAGGGGCAAGATGAGGGGCAAGTGAGACTAGTTAGGTGCTTGTTACACATACTCAGTTATAGAATGAAATCTAGATTAAGGCAAAGGAAATGAGGTTGGGAAAGAAGAATAGAATGGAAAGATATTATAGGGGATGGGACAGGGTGGATTTTGGAGGTGGGGGGAAATGAAGGAGTAAGGATGATTTGCATATTTGTGACTTGGATCATGAACTAAGTCAGAGGCTGGAGGAGGGAGAGGAATAAAGTGAGTCTCCTTTCGTATGTGTTGAATTCGAGTTGCCTATGAACTATTCAAGTGAATGTGTGGCAATTGGAAATTCAGGTCTAGAATTTAGAAGAAAAGTAAAAACTGGAGATAAAGATTTAGGAGTTTATATATATATATATATATATATATGTATATATACACACACACATACACATACATATACATACATATATAAAATGGCCAGAAAGAATATAGCAAAAGAAGAAAAGAGGATTGCAGTTGGAAATCTTTCCATACTGGTGGTAAGTAAAGGAGGAGGAACTAGTGATGAGCCTTTGGATTCGTAGAACTTTGAGGGAGATGAGATAGTGTTGTGAAGTCTGACTCTGGGTCCAGACCACTTGTACTTGAATCCTGGCTTTGCCACTTCCTAGCTGTGTGACCTGGAACAAGTTACTTAGCTTCTCTGGGCCTCGGTTTTCTCATCTGTAAAATGGGATAGTAAATTTATCTGAAAATTTATGCAATTTTCTCGTCTGTAAAATGACATAGTGAATTTATCTGCTTTATAAGATTATTATGGGATACGTACAAAGTACTCAGAATTATTAATTGCTGTCGTTTGTTATTCTTGAGAAAATGATGTTTATAAGCAAAAAGGGCAGAGAGTTCTAGGAGGGAATCAACAGTGCCAATTCTACAGGGATATTATAGGAGGTAAGTGATGAAACATTTCCATAGGATTCTTCCACCTGGACGAAAAATGAGGGCAGAAGCAAACTCTGTAGGTTAATCTTAATACCCTCCGTTCTTGTAGGAAAACTCATTGAATGTCATAGCATAAACACACAAGAAAGATCACGTGGTTTGCCTGAAAGCATCTCAGGTCATTGACGTGAGTGTTAGTTATACCGTAGTTTATTATATAGTTCTTTAATTTCAAGCAGTTCAAAGTGTAGCCCACATGTTTTTTTTTTTGAATCATCCTTATAAAGATCAAGATGAGTTAAGGAAGGTAGAGGTAATATTATTGTTAGTTTATAAGTGAGGAAATGAAGCCTTAAGGTCAGATGACTTTGTCCAAGCTTATATTAATCACCTTCTCCTTTATCCCATCGTAAACCTTATTTGTCTGTGTTTTCACATTGTCAAGCATAGTATTTCTCAACGGATGATCAATGAATCTGCTACATTTAGAATCACCTAGGATGTTAGTTAAAATGCAGATCCCCGGGCTTTATTCTAAGTCTAATGCTCAGAATTTCTGGAGCATAGGCTCAGAAATCAGTGTTTCTACCCAGCACTCCAGGTGATTCTTGCAAACTCTTTAGTGTGTTCAAAGAAACAGGCCTTTTTTATTTGTGTTTAAATGAATCCTCAAATGTATGTTGTTTATTAGTGGCATTTTCCACAAAAAACACTGTTAAAATATTTTGTATTCAGAAACTCAAACTATTATAACTAAAACTTCAGAACCTTTTTCTGAACCTATTGTATGATTTATTGTCTTGGTGAAGTTGAGTAGTGCTTTTGGTTAAAGTAAAACTGATTCGACCTATGCAAATGAATAGTAGAATCCATTGATAAGTCACCATAGCACTGCTTGAGGGGTCACAGAGAAGGACTGTATTTTATGTCAATTTGGGCGATGGTCTCATCTGCAGTTAGTATTTATAGTTATATAGTATTGATTAGAAAGAGTTGCTCTACCTATATTCATAGCTTCTCTCTATATGCGTATGATGATGAAATCAGCCACATCTCTCTGTGGGTTTCCAGCACAGCAGCAAAAACTCTCAGGTTCACGTAGCTTGAAGACTCCGTCTCTAGGGGATACTTAACTCTTACTCATAAGAGTGAGCCCAGGTCCAGTCAGTGATGGGCTCATGAATCAGATTTCTTTTCATGTAGTTGAAAAGGAGGTGCATTTATCCGTGTGAGCTGGCATCTTGTCTGTCTGGTTCTTTGTTGTATCTCTGGCTTCCAGAAGCCACATAGTAGGGGTTCAACAAATATTTGTTGAATGAATCCACTCAAGTGTGTTTGGAAATAAACAAGAACAGCTACATCAAGAAGAGTTCTCCTAACTCACTGCTGAGTTAGGAGCACTAGCTCCTAGCACATAGAAAGCACTAGCAAGTACTTCCTGATTAATTGAACTGGAACCAGAAATGGAATCTAGTTTCTTGCTGTTTTTTCCTTTCCTGTTGCCATCATTATCATTGGAATCCCGGGGGTGCAAGAGGTCTCATCCCTGTCAATTCTGAAAGGCCCTCTGTAAGGCTCCTGCTTATTTACCTAGCGTTTATTTAATGTCTGTGTCGTGCACATTAGTATTGAGCTCCACACATCCCTTTCCTTCCATGTCATTAAATGAAAAAAATTCACATTCGTACTATAATCTCTTCTAATAGCCTTTCAAAGAGTAGAAATCCTTTATTTCCTTTATAAATTTCCTTAATACCTCTTTTGGGCCCTTCGTCCAATGGAGGCTCTTTTAATACTGTTTTTACTGACTGATATCAAGAGGAGGTCATGAGCCATGGGGATGATGAGCGTATTATTAGAAAGATAAATCTTTTCTTTACAGCAGACGTGCCTATCTTTTAACATATATGTTGACCATCAATATCTGGTGAACAAAATGCTTGCTTTTTCATTTTCTATTCATTTGGAGAAGTTACATCTGTGTTTTTCTATACTCTACCTTCTTTATTTTTTTTAATGTGTCAGAATTTACAAACTATATATTCTGACTGTATTCATAATCTATCATATTGCCGTTCTGTTTTCATTTTCCTTTCCTTCTAAAAATAGAATGATACTGTCTTTGGACTAGAGAGTAGATTAATAAACCTAGCAGGTAGGAAATTAATTAATAATCTGGAAATCAGAGTGGAACATGCGCACACTCATGGATTCCTACTCTGTATTAGGCAGTAGCGTCTCATACAGTTTCTGACACTGGGGTGTCCTGGCTTTCTTTGAGCTCTTGATTGAAAGCATTCATCTTTCTTAATTTACTCATTTAAGAAACTAATAATAAGAGGGATTTTCGTTTTCCTCCATAGAGGATCTTTGGCACTAGAACAATATTTTTCACCCTTTGGTGTTAACGATTTCAGTGTCAAGAGGTAAGAAGAATAATACCAGAGAGCATTTGTTGTACTAAGACTTAACTTTCAGTAAAAGTAGTTGGGGTAGGGGAAAGAAAGTGAAAAGGAAGGGATTTTAGTATTACATGCAATATTTTCTTTTATTTGTAGAGCGTCAAATAGCCTGTAATCTTTCAACATGCCTTTAGATCTGTCATCGGATCTCTTCTCTTTCTTACAGCAATCCTACAAAGTATGTAGATTCCGGACTATTGAGTTCTGATAGTCTTGGGTGTGCACATATGGAGATTGAATACCCAATACTGTATCGCTTTGTGTTTTTAGACAACACACCACAACAGAAAAACAGGGCTGGTTTTATAACCTGGCTTTGACATTTATTATAATTGGCTGGGTAACTTTGGGTATGACCCCCGACTTCTCTAAACCTCAGTTTCCCCAAGTAAAGTAGGAATAATTCTTATACAAGAGGGTTGTTGTAAGGATTGAGCATCTGACCCACAAGTGCTCAATAAATTCATGTTGGCCATCTGTTTTCTTCCTTTTCATTTAGGTCATGAGGATGGTTTTCTTAGAATTAATTTACAGCTTATGAAGAGAAAAACCTGGAAAAAAGGCAGTTTACTTTGGTGTATCTTTCAGAGGGATGTTCTTAAGATAAACTAAGTTGTTCTTTATAACTTGCTGTGGGTTTGATCACCCAGAACAAGCGGATAATCAAAGCAATAACATGCTTGAAAAATACCTGCTTGCTCTGTTGGTAGCCAATTCTAGCAAGCCCACGATCTAGGAATATTACCTGTGCCAGACACAGTGTGAGGGTTAGAGTACTTGCCAGAGGCCCCCTGTCCCAGAGCTTTGTGCAAACTATAAAGCTACACTTTACATCTAAATTTGTAAGCCCCATAGACTGTAAAGATTTAATTTTTGAGGGGAAAGGAGCAAGTTAGACAGTGTCGTGACTTGAGTTCTGAGATCCAGGGGAGTAATGATTTTAGTGGCATCTTGATAATGGGGCTTTGATTTTTATCGTTGATCCTTATGATCATAGGTGATAATAGTAGTGAGAATTAAGTGTTCCCATAGGAATCCCATAGGAAAGTGAAGAAGATAGAGTCCTTAATGCGGCATAGAGTAAGAATCAAACTAACGACTTTGCTTTTACGTTTGGAAACACCAGTTGGTTGCCACCCCTCCTCCCACCCCTTCTCCAGCAGAAGTTTGGTGAAGGAACACTTATAAATCTCACAAAGAGATAAAGCCCCATGGAGCTGTCTGCAGGATTTATGGCATGCTGGGAACGCTTCTGGGCTGTGGGGAAGCCTTTCCATTCATAGCAGGCTTCATTCACAGAGAATATTAGGTCACACGGAAGCTCACTGCCCCCTGCGGCCCTTTCCAGACAGAGATTGGCCGGGCTGCACAAAAAACAGAGTGGATTCCAGAAAGCCAGGGCACCTGTTAACCTGTGACCTCAGGATATGAAGACCTTGGACATTTGAGGCTCTGAATGAGAGAAAAAGGAGAGAGTTATGAATTTGGGATGTTCACTGTGGATACTAAACTGTATGTGACAGTTTGGGATGTTATTTGGCAAATGCAGCAGTGACCATTTTAGTTCAAACTCTCATCCCTCTATGCAACTTTAAATCCTTAAACTTCTCGAAATAGCATGTGATTTCTTGCTTTTATAAAGTATGTAACCAAGACATTGAAACTTTAAGTTTTCGCCCTAGGTAGTTCCCTTAGTAAATTGGTTTCAGAAATAGAAATGGAACCAAGTTAATTCATAGCACCTTAGTCATTAGCATTCTGAGTTTCAAACAGAAAAGTATCATAATAGTCAAATTATTTTATTTGAAAATTGTGATCAGCAAACTTCTTAATAACCATTTAATTTGAATCTGCCTCCTGGGATACTTGGGAATCCTTAAAGGATGGCCAGAATGTCAGAAATAAGGATTTGTGTTAGAGAAGATAGAGTCTGTTATGGATTAATGTTGGATCAAGACTCTAGGAATATGGCTATTTTTCAGGAGATGGAAAACACAACTTCCTGTTTCCTCCAGAAGGGTTCCTGGACTCTATGGGGGTGATCTGGGAAACCCTGCTGAGACAGGATGGCAAAGGGGGATGGGATTTCTGTGTGATAAAACACTGGCTGTTGTTTGTTATTACAACTCCCTTAGCATTTTCCTGAGGATGAAGGGTCCTCATCATAGAAACCTGACCATGTGGCTTCATTCTAACTAGTAGCTTCAAGCAAGGTCAACTCTTGGGGATCTTGTTATTGTTTTTAGAGTGCATTCATTTGCCATGCACATGCTCCTTTGCCTCTTCTTCCTCCACATTTCTCCTTTTTTTATAGTTCAGAGGCATAATTTTCCATCTTCTATAAGGTCAAAGATCACGGTGACAACACAGATGCCTTAAGTGGAGTGTACATAGAAAGAGAAAAAGGTTCAATCAGTGTGAAGGTCTCTCTTGAACTTACTATGGACAGTTTGAGAGGGACCCCTGGGTGGTGGTATGCTGATAAACTGGCTCTCCAAAATAAAGCCCATATTTGTAGCGTTTGCTAATTTCTATAGTGTAACTATCCCCATCATGCTGAATTCACACTACCAGCATGATGCCATCGAACATAGAGATGAGAAGGAGTTTACCCAGTTGTTTGTGCAAGGAGTACAAGCCGACTTCAGCATAGCTCTGGCTAATATGTTCGCATAATTGGAAGGTGCAGATGTCGGCATATGCATGAATCTGGCATTGAAGATTTCTTCTGGTTTCTCCGCCCAGAAATGCCACCATAGATGGAGCTATGTGTGAATTTGCTACACGTGTAGGTGCCTCTTCTAGTGCCTGTCATCTTAACTCTTGAAACCCTCTAAATTTTGGTATTCATCCAGATCCCAGCCTCAGTCTATTGCTATTGCTGCTTGACATACTATGCCTGGAACTGAATCTATTTTAATTGTTGTAAGTTCTACGTATTTTCATTTTAAACACTTCTCCCAACTTTCAGGTTATAACTACCTATTGTGTACCATTGGCATGTCTCCAAAGATACCTAAAGTTCTGTGTTTTTAAAGTGAAATTCAGTGCCCCCAAAATCTGAGTTCCTCTCCTCGATTTTCTTTCATATGAGTGACACCATTACCTTTCCAGTCATCCACAGTAGAAATCAGATAAAGATCCGTGATTCATTCTTTCATCTTTTATCCTCTACATACAATTAATCACTAAGTCTTGACAATTTTCGTTTTGATTATATCTTAAATGTGTCCCTTCCATCTACCAACTTCTCTATTCCTATCATCAGTGTACCAGTTAAGGCCCTTACCATTGCTCATCTGGATTATCAACAACTTTCCTACTGATTTTCCTAACTTTAATATTGTCCTCTTCAAATCTATTCTCCACATTGATTTCTCTGACGATGCCTAAAACATCATCTTTGGTTTCCCATTTCCTGTAGAACGTGGAGTCTCAGCTCCTCAGCATGAAACCTAAGTCTTCCATAATCAGACAGTCCCCTGCTGACTGTCTAGACAAAGCATTCATTCCCTTTGTTGTATTGCTTCTGCAACCACGTTTTCCCGCTGTAGGCGTGGAAAGGTGTCATACCTGTCCTCACCCATCATAAGGGTCATGGCCAACATTTCTATAACAAAAGACAGGTTGCCAAGAGAAAAGTATAACAAATGTATTTAATTGAAGTTTTACATGACATGGGAGCCTTCAAAAGTGAAGCCCAAAGATCCAGGGAAAAGTCTCCATGTTTCTGCTTAGGTTTGATGAAGAATGGACAGCTATGTAGAAATATAATTGGACAAAAAGGGCATGATTTAATGGTAATAGACTGAGGGTGGAAGGCACCTAGCAAGGCCTTTCTGTTCAGATTCTTCTTGGCCTCTCTGTAGCATTCTTTCCTCTTGGATATGGGGCAGGAACCTTTCTGGAATGGGAGTCTTATGAACTACTATCAAACAAGGTAGTCAGAGAATTTCTTTATGGCCAGTTCCTACACAAAAAGATGGGGGAAGGCTAGAGTTAGTTATAGTTATAGGTTTTATGGCTTGCTTTGGAGGAGAGGGGTTCTAGTGTCTATGACCCGCCTTGTGAGGGAAGGAGGAATTATGGTTTCTGTGACTCACTTCAGGGGAGCAGGAAGGCTGGGAGACAGGAAGGCAGGAGAAGGTCAGAGAGGGACTTTGCATCAGAGGCTACTTCTGAAATCTTCCAGTTTCTTTTAGTTCAAAGTCCTCAGCATGCCAAAGGTCCATACTTTGGGATATCATTTTCTGAGTCCCAACACCCCTCACGCTTCTTTCTTCTTAATGGCTCCGTTAGTGCTGATCTCTCTGCCTGCTGTGCCTTCCCCAACATTGTGAACTCCCATTCATAATTTAAAACCCAGTGCAGGCAATGCCTATTCAGGAAGCCTTTTCTGAAGCCTCCCTTACACTGGGTCCCTTTTGGGGCTTCCATGATATTCTGCCTATCTTGCCACCGTTTTACATTGTATTATAACGGTTTCATTGTTTGTCTCCTCCATCACGCTGAACAACGTGAGTGTCAGAACTGCATGCCATTTACCTTTCTATGTCAGTGCCCAGCACACGGTACGGTTTAGTTAATGTGCGGCTAAGTAGATGAATAAATGAAAGAGACATCCATTCTGTATATGCAGCTAGCATAGGGCTGCTAGACTTACCAAATAAAAACACAGGGCACACAGTTAAATTTCAAATTCAGATAAATAATTTTTTTTTTGTATGAGTAGGTTCTAAATACTGCATGGGACATACTTATACCAAAAAATTATTTATTCATTATTCATCTGAAACTAAAATTTCCCTGGGCATTCTGTAATTTGTCTGGCAACTATAATTTAGCAAAAAAGTCAGTCCACACCCAAAGTAGTTCACACAAAGCAGAAGCTTATGCTGAGCTTGACATCACAGGCCCTAGAGTTTTTTTTTTTAAATAAAGTGCCTACATCTCGGAATGTCCCATGTTTAAATAGCTTACTATAGGACTCAGACGTACTTGTTATAATGTTATGTTGTGTGTCATTACATATGTGATTTCTACTGAGAAATCACATTTTTTTTCTTTGCAGGGCAAAGAAATTTAACATATGCATTTGGATAATATGGAGAGATGAGCAGAGCTTATTTGTGAGTCAGCCCATGGGACCTCCTATACATGTTGAGTATCCCTAACCTGAAATTCAAAATCTTTGAAACGCTCCAAAAACCTGAATCTTTTTGAGTGCTGACATCAAAGGAAACGCTCATTGGAGTATTTTGGATTTTCAGAATAGAGCTGCTCAACTGATGAGTATAATGCGGATATTTCAAAATCTGCAAAAAAAATTTGAAATTCAAAACACTTCTGGTCCCAAGTATTTGTGATAAAAGACGCTCCTTCTGTGCTGTGGTGGTTTGTTGTTGTTGCTGGGTAGTGGTGTAGGGCATTTGAAAAGGGAGTATAAAATTTACTGTTGGAATTTTGGGATGAATGTTGGGATAATAACGTATACCTTCTAAAAGTCTGTAAGACTTTGGATGTGGGCTTTAGATTTTCCTAGGGCGTTAACAACCAGAAGAGTGGTCACTGTTCGCTTTGCTGCTCAGGCCAAATGCCTGAGAACTGGTCTGGTGAAGACGGAGCATGACTCGGAGGGCTCCATACTGTCTCCATGCTAATGCGCTCGTTTACTTAACATGTTCTCTGTTAGAAGTATCAGATGACTGGAGTATTATTTTGATTGAAGGATTTTTTTTTTTCAAATTAAACATCCAAGTTGTTAACTGTTTATGTTTTAGGAGGTGAAAGAATGTATTTCTCCATGACTGGAAACAGCATTGAAATGTGGCATATTTCATCCCTCACACTCTCTGTCTCCTCTTCCTCTCATGCCAAAATTGATAATTATGGAAATTCCGAGGCTAAGACACTTGGGCAGAATTTTTGATATTTATCCCATAGGAATCAGACGTGTTCTCCTAGAAAAAGCTGAATTCTAATGGCAGAAAGATTAACCAGAAAAACAATCGTGAAACATTTTTGTGGCCTCGGTATCGTGATCTTGTCAGTAAAGCGACGGTCTGTGATTAAATCCAGATTGAGCTGTTTCCTGTTAGCGTGCTGACCCACAGGGTGAGCTCAGCCTTCCCTGTCTTGCTTTCTAAGTCTGGGTTATTAAACACTTGTCTGCCAAGGGTTCTACTTCTTTTCTCTTAAACTTCAATTCAAAGTTATTAAGATAATACAAACAAAAACAGGTCCTAAAGTCTTTCTTAAAAGGATTATGGGCCTATTGAATCTTTTGCTGCAGAAATGAAACTTTAACATTTTAACTTCTCCAGTCTGGCCATATGGCATAGGGTATTTTTTTTGTGTGTTTCCTTCCTCTACAATTTCATTTCAAGATAATTACAGTAGTAAGCAGATAATTTTAAGTTTTTGTTTCATAAAAGATGTACTCTATTTTAATGTTGGTAAATTAGAACTCATCTTGAAAAACCTGGTCTTCCCCCTGCATAACAAGTAGCTATCAGGATATTGAGCAAATCTTCAGAAAATGACATTAAACAAAGGCCCTGACACTTTTACATGCAATGTTAATTTTTGTGAGAATGACTTAGGCACCGGAGCAATTCTGTACTTCATTTTATGATATTGTCACTGATGCTCACTCCTTGCATTTACAGAATGATTTTTAAAATCTAAGTATTCAAAGTGTTTTATTAACCATTCTGTTAGGTCAAACGTAGTTCTCCCTAATGCACAGATAGATGCAAACACTGAGGCACAAAACTGTTAAAAAGACTTTAAAGGGAATCCTGTATGCATATTAAAGTTTTCTTTTCAGAGTAAAAGGAAGACTGAAGGGAAGAGACTGGGTTAATGAGAAACATAATTCGATTCCCAAGGGAGGGCCGTGGCTTCCTGCCAAATCTGCTTTCTGGCAGGAAAAGGGACCCACTTCATCAGGTCCTTTGACAAGTATTTTTCTCTGTGTTTGAATTTTTGGTCACATCAATACTCAGTGAAAAATGAGTTCTTTTAAATAGTCATTACTTAAAATAAGAAAGATTTAGTTTTAAAGTACAGTTTGCCTTTGTAAGTAAAAGAAAGAATCACCAAACTTCAAAATTGTTTGGTGAGGAAACCCTGACATTATCACAAGATAAAGAAGCTTGATTTAGAATCAGATCTTGAATATCCCTAACAACTGAGAAACCATTCCTTTTATTGCTGTTAACATTGACATTGAAGTATGTATAGTTCTAACTGCTACTTTTTAATATTATGCAAGCTGATAATTATTTTGGCCTGGTTTTTGGAGTGACAAAGTAAAAAACACAAAACATTTCTACATTTTAGTATTAAGAAAGAGATCAAAAGAATATAGATGTTGGAGGATTAATTCAAATTATATATTTAATTATATAAGTTAATTATGATGTCAATTTTTCTTTTAAAAAAGTGATAAATATGAGTTGAGTTTTAAATGCATTACAGTAATTTACTAAGCCAGCATTTTCTAAAGTATGTTCATTCTAAAGTTCTCCAAGATGCTCTGAGAATAAAGAGAAATCCATGTGGAAATGTCATATACCATATCCCTCTCTGAGCTTAATAACACATGTTAGCATAATAAAGACTTTGAGAAATTCTGCAGTAAAGAAATGTCTTTGACTTTATTGAACTCTATAGTTCCCAAACTTGACCAGAGGACCTTTTTTTTTTGGAACTAGTGTTTTATAGCACACACTTAAGGCAACACTGTACGTAATTAAAAATGTAATCAGAGTTTGAAACTATATATCTTTTTCACTTATTGTTTCTGGTTAAAGTTAATTGGAGCTTCTGGGGAACAGATGGGTACTACTAGGCTTGCTCTAAAACTGCATATAGTGTGATAAAGAACGGTTATTAGGCCATGATCTGAGTCAACAATCTTAAGAGGCCTAAGGAAGCATTTGATATTTTGCCTGAACCAGATCCCTCTCCTTAGAAAACTTTCAAAAATTAAATAAAGAAATAAAGCCATCCACCATATAAGCTAGAGTCTTAATTTTAATTCCTGTTAGCAGTTAGACATGATGACATTAAGCTATTCTAACCCCCTTCTACAAGCGGTTGCCACCACTTTGGTCTTTCTGAAAGCAATCCCATCTGTTAATTTCCCTTTCATAGTTTAATTTCTGACGGTCCAGGTGAAGAAAAAGCAAACATGCCACTTAGTAAGCACAATATCATCATTAGCGATTCAGTACTCTCTTCTTTGCCCTCTTCTTTAATTTTCACTTCTGATTACTTCAGTGTAGGAAAATCTGATATAAAACAATTCAACTTACGATTCAGAAAAACTGCATCAGACGCATTCACCTTGTTTGCATCACTTAGAATAATAATTTGCTTCAGAAAAAGATTTATACAGAACTCCTCTCTGTAGGTAAGTTTCTCTAGTGCCTACGAAGGACAAGTTAGGCTTTGAAAAGCATCTCTATATAATTGGTTAGGCACAGATTTACTGCAGAATGTAAGGCACACCAGTATTTTTCTTCAATTTAATTCTCTTCCCTCATACTCAATTTTTAAGCTTTACAGATTTTATTACCAATTGATTTTTATGTATTATGGTTTATATCTACCAAATGACTGTTATACCTACCAATATTATTTATAGTTCATTCTCATGTGATAGCTACCTCTCATCATGAGTAAATGTCTTCTCTTATACTTTGCAAGTTTCCAGAAGGCAGGGTCATACATCCACCCACCCTTCTCATCACTACCCAGACCTTAACCCAGTGCTGCTTGGTACGATCATTTCTCCAGTCAACTCTGTCGACTGCTGGTGATATTAAATCAGAATGCACACTGCCTCCTGTAGCCTGAAGAATGTTAGGCCATGGTCAGATCTCCATAAGTTTCCATGGAGAATGTACTCCTACCATGGCTGATTTTTTTTCATGCTATCGACATGATGTCAGCTGGCTCACATACGTCTTAAAAATTTAACAATTGTCTCTCCAAAGCCAGTATGAGTTGGCTCTAGCACCCCACTGTTGGAGCTGTCTTTAAGAATGAGTTTGAAAACTTGCCTCGGAACAGTACAAAGGGAAAGCTTGACAATATTTGCTAAACTTGATCCTGGATCGTAGAAAACATCCTTGTTGAAAATGTGCCACTGTGAAGTAATACCTCTGCTTCTAGGGAGGAAGGGAACGCACATCCACGCACCCACCACCAGCGCCACCACCACACTGAACTCACAGGAGAGAGCATTGCCCTCCGTGGCTGGTACCAAAATTAAATAAGAGAGATGGGGAACATGACAACCTATGGCCTTCGACTATTTCAGTGTTTCCAGTTCTACTTTAGGGAATCATTTCTCCTGATGGTAATCATTAATTTATTACATAGGTTGAAGGGGACCAGCTGCCTCCAGGACATACAGTCAGTCAGTATGAGACCTGTAAGATCAGGACCATAAAAGCTGGCACCTTGGAGAAGCTTGTGGAGAACCTGCTGACAGCTTTTGGGGACAATGACTTTACCTATATCAGCATCTTCCTGTCAACGTACAGAGGCTTCGCCTCCACGAAAGAAGTGCTGGAACTGCTGCTGGACAGGTAAGAATCTGAAGGAGTTTGCGAATTGATAGAAACGTAAAGCTGTGTGCTGAGCGAAGGCGCAGGGTTCCGGACCACCTGCGCCGGGTCTGCTGAGAGCAATGCCTGGGGAAGGATTAACCGGAAGGAAGGGCTTTTGGAACAAATGGCTCGAAGATTATTCAGGAGCCACTTACGCTCTGTTTCTGGGGAAAAAAATCTATAGAAGAGTTAAGAGGAGCTACCATAAATCTAGATTCAGTTGTTTTTAGATTTCATTTACTGTTTTCCACCCTAAATGTCTCCATATTTTCATAATTTTGTGTAATCCCAGTAAATAACCAATTATCCAGGAATCTTGTTGGGCTATTGTGGGGATTAAATGTGCTAATATGTGTGAAGTGTGGAGTTCAGTCCTAGACCCACAGGAAGCAGCTGATGAACGGTGGTGATGATGATGATGATGATAACTATTAACAGTTACCGAGTGCTGGCTGCTCTGTGGATATGCGCATAAATATCATCCTCGTTCCGTGTTGTGAAGGCACTTGTTGCATATAGTACAGCAATGGACATTGTAATTTATATATTCCTAACTAATCTTTGTATTTTTCCTCCTTATTTTTATTTTACTTATAGTTAAACTTGGTCTTTAAAAAAATATCATTGAATTAACTTGATATTGGGAGGAAGAAAACTGTCAGCCAAACAATTGTTTTTGAATCATGGGAATCCTCATGCAAGTTCTTACATATTCTGAGGTTTCCTGCATAAGGAAGGAAATGAGATAGGGTATTTTTTGTTGGGCTTGTTGAGTATCGATTTTTGTTAACTAGGTTTTTTTAATTTTGAAAGTAATCTCTGGTCATACTAAAAATTCTAATCCTGGAGATATATCCTAGGGTATAAAAATCAATGCTGGCATTTTCTCATATTGCAACTTTCCCCCCAAGTAACATTTATTAGATTTTTAAAAATATATATTAGTAGAAAGAAGAAAATTAAAGATACCATAATCTAATGAGGCAAATAACACATATTAACATTTTAAAATGGAAGTAATCTATGTTTATGGTGAAAATTTCCATCAATCCAGAAAATTATAAAAATAAAAAGTAAAAAATTTCTTTTTCCCCAAGTTCCTATCCCATTCTTCCTAGGTAATCACTGTAAACCATTCCTTTTGTATTCTTTCCAAATTTTTCTGGGTGTATATAAATGTGTGTATGTATATATACACACACATTCTTTCTCTCACTCTTATGTACTATATATTATATATATGATATTTGTTTATATATTAATATATCTACCACATGGCATATATACTTATATATGAGACAAACAGAATCACAGTATATGGTCTGTTCTGTATTTTTCATTTTTTACTTATCTATGTATCTTGGAGATTTTTTTACTCATTAAGTGAATTAACATATATAAAAGGCTGGCATATTGAAAGTCCAAGAAATGTAAGTTATTATTTCAAAATCAGTACATACTGATGGGTTTACCATACTCTTTTTAATGGCTTTATAGTATTTACTAAATGGATTATTCAGTTTTTTAATTTGTTTTTTAAATTTTGTAAACAGTGCTACAAGAAGTGTTTTTGAATATGTATCTTCTGAGTAGTTGTTGGAGAATTCTATAGGACAATTTCATAGAACAGTGACCAATGGGTCAAAGTATATCAGAATTTAAAGATTTGAGAGATATTGTCAGATTGTCCACCAGAAGGACACACCAACCACACTCCTATGCATGGAGAAGTGGCCCCTTCTCTCACGCTTGTCCACCATGGATGCTTTCATCTCTGCCTTTGAAACCACCTTCCCCATGAGCTGACCACTACAAAATGGGAGCTCATTGCTTTTGAATTTATGCTTCACACATTTATGAGTGGGTTTAGCATCTTTGAAAATACTTATTGGCCATCTGTGTTTTCTGTGAACTGCCTTTACTATATTTTGCCTATTTTTCTTTTGGATTATTTTCATTCATTATTTCATTAATTGATCATCTAATTATAACTGTATATGAAGGAAATTAGTTTTTTGCTTAACATACGTTGAAAATATTTTTTCCTAATTGGTCCCTTGGTTTTAAAAGTTGTTTAAGATTCTTTTTTTGTGAAGCCATTAAAACTTTTTTTGTGTGTGTGTGACTTTTTTTTCTTTTTTTGAGACAAAGTCTTGCTCCATTGCTTGGGCTAGAGTGCGGTAGCGTCAGCCTAGCTCACAACAACCTCAAACTCCTGGGCTCAAGCAGTCAGTCCTTCTGCCTCAGCCTCCCGAGTAGCTGGGACTACAGGCCACCATGCCTGGCTAACTTTTTCTATATATTTTTAGTTGTCCAGCTAATTTCTCTATTTTTAGTAGAGACGGGGGTCTCACTGTTGCTCAGGTTGGTCTTGAACTCCTGACCTTGAGCGATCCTCCCGCCTTGGCCTCCCAGAGTGCCAGGATTACAGGCGTGAGCCACCACAGCCCGGACCATTAAAACTTTTTATATAGATATATCTATCAGTTTTCAGAAATGCCTTTAATAATCAAGTTCTATTCCAATGTAAGTAAGGTTATTAATAACAGTGGGTTTTTCCTCAAAGTAATTTTCCTGTAGATGTATATAGAGTGAATTTATTTGGACCAATGGTTATTCATATGTTAATATTCAGGAATATTCACAAATGTCTATTCTTTATCCTACATTGATCTGGTTATGATAGGGTCATAGATAGGAAGTTCTGTAGTTTTTTTGCATAGGAGCACTTGACAAAATATTAAGCCTGGGCTATAAATTTGGACTGAGTCATTTCTTTCATAGATTGTTTGCTTATATTCTAGCTCATACCTGTAAGTAGAAATTGAAAAAATTACGAATTTTCTCTTTTTGGCAATTCATGTTTTGAAAAGATACAGAATGCTAATTGTTGGCAAGCAGTATGAGGAAATAACTCAAAACATAAAAAACCCTACAAGTTTACTTTAGAATTGGTAACCTCTTCTATTTATGGATTGACTCCATTGATCATAGGCCACAGATGTCCACAGTTAGCAAAGGAGTGCACGTAAATTCCAGCTGTTCATCCTAAATAGTGGACATACACACAGGAACTAGAGTGTTTAGTCTATGACTCATGTTCATCCAGCTTTTATTTGATGATTTTTAAAAATCTTCTCTTTGTTCTCCTATCATAATGGATAGATATTTTTGAATTGTTAAAATACTAACTTGATTATTAAATAATATAATCAACATGAATTCAAATTGCATTTAATTCAAACTGTCGTTTAAGGTATAACTGAATGAAGAGTTAAGATTTATTTTGTACCATTTGATACAATGAATTTAATCTCATACTCTGATCCTTTGTTTGCTTCTGAAATGAGTGGAATGAAGTACTAAATGCCTGTAAAATACCCAGCGTTCTGCAAGACACCATGCAGACGGAACTCAGAAATATAAGACTTAGTTCTTGCCTTGAGATAGTTTATAGGTGTATTTACTGTGAAGCTGCTGGTACTTAACCTTCAGGGCCCCTCACTTGAAATACCCTCTACATAATTTTATATTTATAATTTTATAATCTTCTTCTTCAGGAGGACCCCTCAAATCACATATGTTCTTGTCCATAAAACCTAGATCCACTCACTATGAGTACTTAGTATTTTACTGCACGAGATAAGGCTTGCATTTATGAAACAAGTAGATAACCACTTAAGATGGTATAAGATGAAGTTCTAATATGTTCTGTAGATAAAACAGGGTATAAGAAATACAGAGAAATAGACCCTATTTATTTTGCTTCTTCTACAGAAATTTGGATTCGTCCATATACGTACAAATCTCAACATGACTATTTCTTCCTTGTGCCATTACCTACTCACGCTGATATCTTGTGGCCAGGCTTCAGTCTTGATTGAATTTAACTAAAAAGCACATTCTATAAAACACTGAGTTCTTAAATTGGTTGTTGGGACTTTTAATGTCTATAATCAGAAGGAAGCAATTACATTGTACAAACTTGCCTATTTTGAAGATAAACATTGAAATATTATTTTCTTGTCAGTAGATTGTGGTAGACTTGTTTCTGGGTCTCTGATACAATTTTTTAAATTCTTTCTTTTGGTTTCTTAACAGTAGATGACTTACCTTTTGTGAAATTAACACTGAGTTTTCACTGCATGTGCTACTCATATAACAAGCAGTCAAGAATGGATTGAAGGCAGATACTATAGTATTTATTTCCCACCAGAGAAAAGCTTATTTGAAGTCAAGCTTTGATTTCCCTTAAGACTTCCAACCATTTGGCTTTTCTTATATGGAACCGTTTACTTTCTGGGATTTCTTTTTTATCTTTTTATAGTTTTTTCATTCTCTTAATATGAGCCTTCTTCATGATTGACCAATAGACAGTGGTTTGAAGTCATGTTTGGCTAGTCCCATGTGTTTGTTTATCCTTTGCTTGGTGTGATCAGCATTTCACAGGGACTCCTGTTTCCTGTGCTTCTCACTGTGGCTCAGAGTTAATTCTAGACCACACTGGCATCCTATTCGCCCAAAAGAAAGTTCTTGAACTATGGGTTAGCTGTTAGTGTTGAGGTTTTGAGATTTTATTTTCTCTAACTTCAAAATACACTCCACTTAAAAATCTATTCGTCCTACCATATCATTTAAAAAAGTAATGGAGTTAATTAGATACCGAAAATGCCCAGCTTCCCATGTAGAGGGAAACCTACTTCAGCTAGTGATCCTTACTGAGAACCGTGAAATGTTTATATAAATATCGAGACTTTTCTTCAGACAGCTGTCGTAGTAGCTACCTTTTGGGCTATTTCTTGAACATTCTCCCTTTCTCTGATACACATCTCTGATCTCAGAAGCAAATGGAATGCCAACAACAGGCAGAGCAGGGGTGAACCAGGTCTCCAGAAATCTTTGCTAAGCCACTAATGGCACTCAGGTCACAGTGTGGAAAGCACTGAGCAATAGTCTGAATTGCTCCCTCCCTTTCGAGAGAATTCTCCCAGTGGAGGACATTTGGGGAGGATAAAGGTTAAAGCCATTTGTAAACATTCTTCTTTAAGGTAATCTGACTTAAATTTGCTTGTTTATGTCACAGACGCTAATTCAGCAGGTCTTTGAACTGACTTCTCCCCGTATGTGCTTGCCACGCATTTTCACACACTTTATCTCATTTAGTCTACTTGTTATTACCCCCGTGTTTATGGAGGGGAATATTGCGTCTTGGAAACGTTCAATCAGTTAGTGGCAGAGTTGGAATTAAAACCTTCCCCCTTCTGCCTCAGAAGCTCTTCCCAAGTATCGCCTAGTACCTCCTTTGATTTGTTAATTTTAAAAGGAAGGGGTTACATCCTTTTTGCTACTCCCTCAATTGATTTTCCACAGAAAATGCAATTCCGGAGGGCCCCTCCCTTCACACCCTTGCGGGCAGTTCACTTGACCATCAATGCTCTGATCCACGCATCTGGTCAAACAGTATGTCGGCTGTGTAACATGTGCCGTGTCCTTACAAGGTGCGGTGTGTATCTCGGGGGACAAACCTGCTGTAGCCCCTGCCCTCTTCTTGCTTAAGGCCTAGTGAGAGAGAGTCACACTAAACAAAACAGCATACAAATAAATCTATATAATTAAAATTAATCTGACCATTGGGAGATAAGAGCTAGGTTCTAAGACAGACAATAAGAGAGGATTTTGGGGGGAGGGGACTCAAAACTGAGTGTTGGCCAGTGATCTTAGGTGATCACTTAGATAGATCATGGGCCATAAAGGTCCCTGTTGCGTCTATGTGTCTGGACCGTTTCTGTGTATTTGATGGGCTCAGGCCAAATCCCTGACCTTGATGAGCTACTTCTGAAAGACAGCTCTTGCTGGAGAGGGTGGGGGATAGCAGATGAGAAAGCGTGGGTAGATTTAAGCAAATATATTACCACTGTGGGAACAGTCACCTTAAATCCATGTTTCATGTAACCTGAAGCGGTAACACTTTTGTATGTAAAACATGATGTACCAGTAACCAGCAAGCATGGACTGTCCTTGTTAGTGAGGCTAGTTCCTCCACAGCACACAGAGGAGTTGATCAAATAAAAAGTTGGAAAATTTTATTTATTTCCAAGGATTTCGTCTTAAGTACCAAATATGCTCCTCTTTCCTTCAGAGTTTTAGGGTACTTCATGGGAAAAGCAATTTTTCTGTCTTTCTTTTAGCCACGAGATTCAGGAGTGAGGCAGGTAGTACAATGGTTAAGAACGTGGGCTCAGGAGTCAGAAAACTTGAATCTGATCCCAGTTTTGCACTCCTTACTTGCTCTGCAGCACTGAGCAAGTTAATTTATCTTATGAGCATCAGTTTCATCATCTATAAAATGAGAATAAAAATAGCACCTAATTTAGAGGGCTATTATGAGGTTCAAACTTAATATAGGTAAAGTTCTTAGCATAGTGGCTGGAAAATGTTAAGTGCTTAAGAGGTTACCATTTTTATTGCCCTGTTGTTTTCTGTCTTCATGGCATTTAACATTATTTGAAATTACCTTGCTTATTTTGCTTATTTCTTGCCTATCTTCCCTACTTGTAGACTATATTTGTCTTATTCATGGCTCTGCACTCGGAGAGGAATGGTGCCTGCAGTAGGTGCTTAGGAACTATTTGTCTAACAAATAAATAATGGTTATTATTATCCATGCCTATTACAAAGCAGGCGCTTTGAAAAGTATGACAGTGAATATTACCTAGCCTCTACCTACGTTTAGTGGGAGAGACAAATAAAGCTATAGACTTGTACCATCACTGTCAAGGCAGTGAGGACTGAATGTGCATTTTTAATAAAAACTTTTCTCCCGTGGGAGCTGCGAGGTGGTAGTAGGAAACCTTCCATAAAAAGCCCATAATACAAATCCATTCAGTTCTCAAATAATTCTTAGCATGAGAAGCTGGGTAATTGCTTTTGAGATGCATGCAATACGTTCCAAATTACTTTTTGTTAAACCTCACTTAAAATAATTTAAGTTTTTTATTTAGTGCTAGAATTACACTAAGCACTTGCCAAATATTCCTCGATTCATGCTGGCGTGCAGTGCTCATGAGGTTCTCTTACTTCCTTTTCTTTCACTAGGAGGCAAGATCCCTACTGTCTTCCTTCTGCTCTTCCAGGTCTGAGGAAAGGAACTTACCAGCACCGAGAGCTCTAGAAAGCAGATCCTGGAAACCGAGCCCAGTGAAGGGTCTCACAGCATCTCACGCTGGGGACCATAAGTCACCTCCAGGTGCTGGTCTATTACAGCGTAAACAGATTAAATCTTGTTGCTATTAAACTCATGTATGATTTTTTCTATACTTTTGATTGTTCTAAGAGTTTATTAACGTTTAACTTCTATCACTTATGTAGGAAAGTTTTTCGGAATAATGCTACAGCATTCTCTTCATAATTTTAGTAACTCCCCTCCCCAACTTTCCACAGGGCAAAATGGAAATGAGTGAGTCACCCCTTCAGTCCTTTGTCCCACTGTGCATGGAAAAGGTGCAATTTATTCGTCAGTTGGCTCCAGCATGCTCATCCCATTTACTTAGGAGGAAAGCAGAAGCTTTCAGGAAATCTTAGCATTGCTTTGTTTCCTCTCCAGCTTACCATACAGACTTACACACTGCATATCCTGATTAGGTTGAGAATTTCTTCGTACACGAAGGCCATTTATTAAGATTTTTGTTATAGCAAATGAGTTTAAATGGATTTTCTCTAGATAGGCAAAAAAAAAAAAAAAAAAAAACCTTAGATGGTATATATGTTAATGGTTTTTAAAAAAGGCAGATTGCTGAAAGATAAATTGGACTCAGGTCTTATTTCCCATGGCTATGAGGAAGGTGAAACTATTGGCTGGTATAAGAGAAAAGAAGATTGTAACAAGGGCTATAAGAATCTTTTGAGTATCGAAATGCTTATAACATAGAAAGGACACTGGAAACTTTTGTAGGTCATGTGCTTCATGCTTTATCAAGTAAAGAAAAACAGTTTAGCTCAGGAAACAATAGAAGATGTAACATTTATAATAATTTATATATCCAAAGATGTCCACATCCTGATCTCCAGAACCTATGATTGTGTTAGGTTATAGGTTAGATGGCAAAGGGGAATTAGGTTGATTACAGATGGAATTAAGGTTGACAATCAGCTGACTTTTAAATAAGGAAATTATCTTGGATTATCTGGATGGGCCCAATGTAATCACAGAGGTCCTGAAATGTGAAAGATGGAGGCAGAAGAGAGTCGAGAAAGAGTCCTGAAGATGGAAACAAGATCAGATAGATGCTGTCTATGTTGCTGGCTTTGAAGATGGAGGAAGGGGGCCTGAGCTAAGAAATGCAGGCAGCTTCTCCAAGCTAGAAGAGGCAATTTAAATGGATTCTTTCTTAGAGCCTCTAGGAAGGAACACAGCCCTGCCAATACCTTGATTTTAGCCCAGTGAGACCTGGTTTGGCCCTTGGACTTACAGAACTATGAAATAATAAATTTGTGTTCATAAGCGACTAACTTTGTGGTAATTTGTTGCAGCTGCAACAGATAAGAAACAAGGAAATCTTGTCAGGGAGATTGACTCCAAAAATTTAGTGCTCATGGATTTAAAAATGTTGAAGGTCAGCTGTTCACCTTCATCTTTTTTTTGTTCAGGCTGTCATGCCCTGTTTAGTTGTGGCCACACATGCAGCTCCAGGAAGTATGGCTGGAAACAAAGGACAGGGCTCAGCCTCAACGCGACAGGCATTATTACCATTTTCTCTCTGTAACTGTGCCAGTTGCTTTGGGTTAACTAGAAAAGTTTAATCTGGTACTGTTTTAGAATTACATCCAACCATAATTACACGAGGGAAAAGGGAAATGAGTTCTCTTCCCTACTGGATTGGGTGTCTTTGGGAAATCTTCACTTATTTTTGCCAAGTGGACCCAACTCTCAGCCGGTAGCCCTATGGGAATTCTCGATGCCATCGTGTGGTGACTGCAGAACCCTAGCTTTATGGGACGGCAGTGACGGTTCTGTTAAAGCAGACATTAAAAGGATGCCGTCAGAGGCTTTGCCTCGGATCATAACCAGGCTCGCTTTCTTTTCTTGAAATGGGATTTGAAAGACCTAAGAGATAAAAATGTTACCACTTGGCAAAGGGAGGCAGGACATGCAGTTATCCTTCTTTTTTTGAAAAGAATACTGAATTGCCCAGCAGGTTAAAAAAAAGTGTGCTTATGTTTGGAAACTACAAAACAAAACTGACAAGAAACTGAAAGGCAATGTGTGCATATTCTGAGTGGTGACTGGAGAAAGTTTTAAATGGCAGCTTTGGTAATCTAAAGCAGTGGTTTTGACTGTTTTTCAGCAATTGGTGGGAAGGGTTGATCACAAACCCCTTTGAGAATCTACAAAGAATTACAGACTCTCTCAGTAGAAAAAAAAACACATCGCAAAATTTTGCATACAATTTAGGGGATTCCCAGACTTCTGTGTTCTCTGTAAGTTGATCCAGGGACTCTGGGTCACAACCCTCCCAGGCAAAGAGTTCTTAGCATAGGTGACAGGGGACACATGAGTGGCCAAGGTGAGTCAGAGGAGGGCACTGCTCTTAGCTCATATTATCATTGGGGCAAAAATCTTAAGTACTGTTCTGAAAAGTAACTTAATTAATTTAATTAAAGTACATTTAATGGTTCATTAAAGTAAATTTAATGGTTTAAAAAAAGTATCTCAGGCTGGGCGCAGTGGCTCACGCCTGTAATCCTAGCTCTCTGGGAGGCCGAGGTGGGTGGATTGTTTGAGCTCAGGAGTTCGAGACCAGCCTGAGCAAGAGCGAGACCCCGTCTCTACTAAAAATAGACAGAAATTAATTGGACAACTAAAAATATATAGAAAAAATTAGCTGGGCATGGTGGCACATGCCTGTAGTTCCAGCTATTCAGGAGGCTGAGGCAGGAGGATCGTGTGAGCCCAGGAGTTTGAGGTTGCTGTGAGCTAGGATGATGCCACGGCACTCTAGCCCAGGCAACACAGTGAGACTCTTGTCTCAAAAAAAAAAAAAAAAAAGTATCTCAGTCTCTAAAAGATGAAGGTGCTGACTGCTTTTGAGTTAATTTTGTTTTTCTTATCACTTTTCGTTTTACATTTATTTTTTGTGAACTTAGCCCTTAAGAATGACATCAGGCCCCTAGTCCTGGGAAACACAATTCCTTTGCTTTGGCCTCTACCAATGTAGCACCACTTTAGGCAAATTGATGCTATGTTGAGTTTTTATAAGCACAGGAGAGAAAAATAGTCCTGAAAATGATGGGATACCATGGTTGTATTTGGTTTTACACAGCATGTTTTGTAAGATTCTTGAAGAGCTCTGCAACAGCAATGTTTTGTGGTTGGGGAAAACCGAGCCACAGGCTTGAATGGATTTGTTAATAATGTATTCATTCATCTTCAACCTGAGAAAGATCTAGACTCATTAACAGAGTCTGTGGTTATCACAGTGCTGCCTGCTTCCTAGCCCCGTCCTGACCTGTTTCTTGTGTTGTTCTTCAGGTAGCCACAGCCACTGTAGCATGCTGACTAGCAACCCACGTTTGCAGTCGGTCGTTAAGAATTGTTATGAGTTATAAGTGGAAAGAGGAGATACTGATGGCCTACCAAGTTCTGAGTGCAGAAAATGGGCCAGACAGAGAAAAGAAATGGATGACAGAAACTTGGAATGGAAGTACCAAGGGCGGGAGAGCCAACATACTTAAATAACTTGAGATTTGGGTGAGAAACAAGAGACAACAACTTTTTGTATTCTTTCCCTTAGATGAATGTCTATAGAGTTTTGTCCTTTTTATGATCTCCTCTTTAGACAGCTGTAGATTGAGGCTGGGAACGAAGGTGTTATTCTCGAGAAAAATTTTATAGCATTTTGTTTAACTGTCAAGAGGAGCAGAAACGCTAGGTACTTTTTGCCTAACTGTCAGGGTCTACTGCGGGGATATTGTGGGCAGGGTGGTGGAGGGCCCTTCGTGGCAAAGGCCCGGAGGGGAGCAGGGCAGCTCTTTTGGGGTCTTCTGTCTTTTTCTAATCATGGGAAGACTCTGTCTAGACAACTCGACCTCACGAGTGGAAAGCACAGTGCAGGCTTCTCTGCTCAGTGTCACTGGCCCCTTCCTTTCCTGTAAGAGAATAAGAAGTTTTTGCTTTGTCGTCTTTGACCTTAGTCTTCCCCTTGAATAACCAGCTTCAAAGAGGTAACAAGACCTTTCCAGGGTAGGCTTGGTGGCCATGGCCAGTTCTCAGGTCAGATGTGGGTGGAGAGGTGCCTGCCGTGCAGGACATTATTCAGAGTGATTAAAAGCAACGGTCTTGCTGGTCTGTGGATACGGTCCAAAGTCTTCACCAAGGCTTCGCTTGGTGTTCCAGACATCTGCAGGCTGTTTCGCCCATGTCATTCTCCCGAGTCAAGGTCAGCTTCTGAACGTTTTCTTCATACCTGACCTGTGTTCTTGTGGGTCAGTTAAAGAAAAATGCCTAAGATGTTCCGTGGCTGGGGTTCATCAGAAAAGCAAAGACTCCCAGAGGTCCTTGAGTCAGCAGCTTCATGTGAGGTCTGTCTTTCCTTTACTTCCTCCCTTCTGTTCTTTCACCATCCCTGATAAGTATCTCCTTCCTTTCTCTTCCCTCCCCAGCTTTTCCTTTGTTCATGGTGGTAGAGGGTATTAATTAATTTATTTAGCAAATGTTTATTGAGTGTCTGCTATGTGCAGGCTCTATCCCAGGCTCCGTGGAAGTAGCAGTAAGCAAGATAAAAGAGTAAAACCAGAGACCTTGCCACAGGCTACCTGGCCCTCATGATCTTCCCTGTCACCTCCATGCCTCATCTCCTGCTCTCCCTTGCTTACTCAGCTACGCTCCTCACTGGAGCTTGATGGTCCTTAAAAATATCATCCTGCCACTATTCTTAAGACCTTTGCAACGGCTCTTCCTGCTACATGGAAGGCTCTTTCCCTAGAGGTCTGCATGGCCCATGCTTCAGGAGGGTTTTACTTAGCTATCACAGTCACATTGGCCCTCCCCTGAATACCCCATATGAAATAGCAACCCCTGACCCTCCATTGTGCCTGGTCACCCTGACCTGCTTTTCTCCATCGCACTTTTCACTATCTGACTTAATATATATTAACTAATTATTAGATTACTGTCATCCGTCTCCCCCACCACCGCTACAATGTATACTCCATGAAAACAGGGACTCGGGTTTGTTTGTGGCTGTATCCTCAATGTCTAGAATAGTACCTGGACATACTCCTTAATAAATAATCCTCATTGAATGAGGGGCTAATTGAGTAAAAGAATGAATGACTAACTGAACGAATGAAGGCTCAAGGTTTGTAACCTCAAAGAGTTAAAATGTGATGGAGGAAGACAGAAAATAAATAAGTAAACAAGATAGCCATAGCTTATGTGGTAGGGTAATGACTCAGAGGCTGGTCTCTCTGAAGTCTATCAAGGCTCAAATCCTGCCCCGCTTATTGGTTGTGTCTTTGAGGGCATATTACTCAAGCTTTCTGGGCCTCCTTTTTCTCATCTGTAAAATAGGAATAAGAAAACCACCCTATAGGATTATTGTGAGAATTAAGTAAATTAATCCAGTGCTTGGCATATGGTAAGTTCTCAATAATTATTAACTGTTGTCGTTATTGAATCATTTGCCAGAGTCAAGTAGAGCTTGAAAAGTTCTTCAAGATTACCCCCCATCCTGGGCTGGTGTTACTAAGACTTTCCTGTTGGGGAGGAAAGGTTAGGAAGGGGACAACTTTATCTAAGGATTTCTCTGAATCACAAATATACCTTGTCCTTCCCTTCAAACACATATTAAGCATTTCATCCTCCCAGATAGACACCAAAGAATATAGACATCCCCTCTGGAAATAACCGTTTCCTGTTTAAATATTAGCAACCAGTTAAACATTGTATTGGTTTTTTTTTTTTTTCTTTTTTTGGTGGGGGGAATTTTTAAGCTGCAGTAAATAACTGCTTAAGGCTGTACTTTAGGAGACATTTGTAAGTCTTTCTTTCGCCTTGTGATAACAGAGAAAAACCATGTCAAAGTCATTCTGATAATTTGTATTTTAATTTAAGTTTTATGAGTCAGTGTTTAAAGAAGGGCAGTTGCTCATTGGTAAGCCTTCTTAAGAGGTTGGAGCTTTGATCTTAAATCCTAGGGAGGCTTTACAGAAATTGGAGGCGACACTGTCGGCAGGTTTGTCTGTAGTTATTCTACTGCCAGTAATTAAACACACACATACATACCCTTTATTTACTCCTCTGGAATAAGTGAATTGAACTTGATTTTCATTTTTGATGGCAAGCTATGAGAGGGTCTAGGGAAATATCAAAGAAACATTCTTAATCTAGTAAAACTGACTCTCAAATGACCCAGCCCTGAACATTAGAGAGCTCTTGATTCCAACGCCAGTCTACTTTCTTTTCTGTGAAGCATTAATTCTCCTTAATGATAAGAAAGGTGCAGGAAAAAAAAAATCATCCCTGCCCCAGTCCATTAAGTTCCAGAGGGTTACAAGATCTTTAATTTTATCTCACTTCTAAAAGACTCCTGTGTAACAGTGTATATACATATTTTTCTTTTTGCATTTTCATGCTGTTTATACCGTCAAGATGTTGGGTTTAGCATCTTAAAACTTTCTTTTTCATTTTCATTTTAGATTTTTGGAATAATCACAGCTCTCTTGAAGCTTTTTTATGCCCCAAAGCCCATAGAAATGAAGGGCATGGACAGGTTTGCCACTTGTAAAAGCATAAAGCCCAGTGATGCCTTTGCAGAGACAAATCTGAACCTGGTATTCATAGTTGGGAGGTCCACTCTCACGTCCTTCTCTGGAAACCCGCTGGAGCACTCTTTGCTCACTACAAATAGCCATCACGTACCTGTTGGGTGTCAGGCACCGTTTCAAGCTCTAAAGAATAGTGAGCAAAAGAGACAGAAATCCTGCTCCCATGGAATTTATGTTCTAATGGGCAATTAACATAATAACTAAATTAATTATACAAGGTATTAGAAGTTGTTGAAAAAAGCTATAGAGAAAAATATAACAGGGAAGGGGGTGATGTTAGAGTTGGTTTGTATTTTAAATAGGTGGTCAAGGAAGGCCTCACTGATCAAGTGACATTTGAGCAAAGATCTAAGGAGCTGAGGGAATGGCATAGGTGTGGGAAGAGGCAGCAGCAAGCACAGATTCTGCGGCAGGAGCATGCCCAGCATGGGGGCGGAGCAGTGAGGAGGCCAGCAAGGCTGGAAGGGAGTGAGCACCTGGACATGTGGGCAGAGGTCTCGTTAGATCATTTAGGGCCTTGTGAGATACCTAAGACTTTGGCCTTTTCTCAGGGTGAGATGAGAGTCATGGGAGGGTTTCTTTTTTTTTCTTTGCTTTCTTTCTTTCTTTTCTTTTTTAGAAACAGGAGTCTTGCTATGCGTTGCCCAGGCTGGACTCAAACTCCTGGGTAGCCAGGACTACAGGTGTGCACAACCATGCCTAGCTTTTCATGGGGGGTTTTGAACAGAATAGTGACATGATCTGATTGACATTGAACAGGATTGCTATGGCTGCTGGGCAGAAGCCAGGAGACTAGTTAGGTTGGTGTTGCATTGATTCTAGGCCAAAGATGGTGGTAGTTTGAGCCAGGGTTGAAGCAGTGGAGTGATGAGAAACGTGTGGATTCAGGATATGTCATAAAGGAAGACCCAAAAGGATTTCCAATGGATTGAGTGAAGAAGAATCAGGAATGTCTGCAAGGTTTGAGCCTCAGCAACTGGACCATGTGCTCTGCCATACGTGCCTTATTATTGATGGCTCTTACTGGTCTCCAAATTACTATTGAACATTCACTTAGGTCCTGATTGTGAACCTGTAGACACTCTGGTAGCCAGGAAACATACCTATGTGGTCTTCTGAGCCATTGCAGATGGTACAAGCTTAATTAGCGAGAGAGAACTTTGCTCACCAGTGTAAGTTGCTTAGTCGTTCTTAACACCATCTGATTGCACGTCATGGCATCACATTCTGGAGGAGGAACTGTGACAGGTTTCAGTGCCATCCAAACCTGTACTTTGGCTCTGAGTCTGAAAAATGTAGGAAAAGAGGAGAATATGAGAAGTTAAAGGATGGAAAGATCTAGAAACTTTTAGTACAAACCTCTCTGAAAAGAAAACTATCAGGAGCAGTCAAATGTGTACCTTTCCCTTGTACGCATTTTCCCCTTTTATTTCCACATCTCATAGCTTCTGGTCAGAAGATAAAAGATGTGATAGTTCCAGAGTAACCAGAGACAGAATTAATGGAATGGGAGAAAAATAAAGATTACGTTTCACATTTAGACATTAAGGGATGGCAGGAGAGGAGTTTCTAGATCTCCCTAGGTAGGTGAAAGGTGCAGTGGCTGTCCACTAGCTCTGCTCTTGACTGCACCACCCCAATCTTTCCTACTTAAATAAACCACAAAGCCTGTTGCGAGAGAACACGAGGACATAGTTCACTACGATGGTGGCCACAGATAGAGCCAAAAAATCCCTCGCTGTTTATTTACTGGGAATCTCGTTTCCCATCCCTGCCTTGCTCACATGGGGTTGAGTAAATCTTAATCTGACTGAGTTCTTATCTCAGGAGGTGCAAAGGGGAGCCTTGGAAGCCCTCAAAACAGCAGGTGCAGGACAGAAGGGAGAGGAGCAGGGAGGGTGGAGACCAGTGGAAAATGTCTTAGGAAGGCCAAGAAATCCAGAAGGCTGATGAGCTCGAGAAAGGAGCAGGTCGGTGGGGGAGCTGTGCCTGAGGGCGCAAACTGGAACCTGCCGGGATGGGTGATGGGAGACCAGATGGACTGGCGTTCGCTCAAACCAGATGGTGGGCTTTTCTTTTTAAAAGGATCTATAAATCCTAGGAACGAGGAACCATAAGGATACGAGGGCCTTTAATCCCATTAGTAGAAGACAAAAGTGTGCTCTTTAAAAATGTAAACTCACCAATTACAGAATTTCTGTTATCCAAACTTTGGGGCAGACGATGAGCTTGTGAAACTCCAAGGAATCTCTGAATAACTGATGGCAAGAGAGACTGCAGAAGTAGTTTAGGCATTACGAATTAATGTAAAGACTCTTCCTCAAGAATTTAAAGTGAAAATACTAAATGTCCGTCCTGAAACAAACAAAACATGATATATTTGTGTGAAATAGGCTTGCTCACATGTGGAGTGGGAAGAACAGCTGACATTGTAATTAGGGACCAATCAATTATTGACTATATTTTGAATTTGTAATGAGAGAACTTTTAAAATTTAAGTACCTATTGCTTTCCAAAAATGTGTATCCCCCTCCCCCTTCCCCAGTTGCTGTGTCTAGAGCAGCCTGGCCTCCGGGTAGCCACAGCTGCTCTCCTGGTGCTGAGGCACAGGAACCCTGCTCTGCCGTCCTTGTCTCTGTCACAGCCTTCATCCGAGTGTCCAGAGTTATCCCATGATCCTTCCCCAGTAGGACTGACCTTCAAAGAGACCAGACTCTTAAGTGTAGCGTGGAGCCATCATTTTAGTGCTCCCGTGTGGCACGAGTGTAGGAGCTGTGCCCGCAGAGCCACACCTCCCTTGAACAGACATAGCCGAGGGGCGCGGGGCAGGGTCTGGTCCTTGAGCAGTCT